>PVKS010024249.1:0-31301 GCA_004027875.1 Aplodontia rufa
TGAGTTGGAATTCAGGGAGGTGGGTTGGGGAGGAAAGAAATCACTCTTGCCTTCGAGTAGAGAGGGATAAGAGATTAGGGAGGAGTAGGTCGAGGAAAATATAGGATTGGGATGAAGGAAGGGTAGAGTCCTTGAGGGTGAGGGATAAATGCTTATATTTAGGAATTATCAGAGTATAGGGGAGGAAGAGGTTAGTGTGAGGTGTATTTGTCGTCACTCTCCACGGGTAGCGTCTATCATGCTATCACAGAACATTTTCCTAGTTGGGATCTAATGTTATAGGGGTAGCAGTAGAGGGTAAGAAGACTTAGAAACAGTAGTACTCAATCAACAATATATACACACAGGTAAATATTTACATCCACCAACTTTGACTTTAGTATTAACTGTAAAGCTAGAAATGAGAAAGAGAGGAAGAGAGGCAAAGAAAGAGAAAGAAGAGAAAGAGGAAGAAGAAGAAAAAAGAGAAAAAAAATCAGTGTAGTAAAAAAAAATAAAAAAATAAAAAAAAATAAAAAATAGAATAAAATATGCTAACATAAAAAATAAGAGAGCAGGAGTAAAAATTTAAAAAGATAATGAGTTAAAAAATAAAAAAAAAGTTAAAAGCTAAAAAAGTAAAAGAAAGTGAAAATACCAAATAAAAAATTCTTAATGAAATTTTGTATCTGTAGACAATGAGGGTGTCTCTGGGACCTCAAATTGAATGTCCCTCAGTCTGTGGCCCCATGCAGGCTGTCTCCCGGTACCAGGATTGCTCCCCACAATATGCGGGCTTGGGAGACGAGTGTTTTACTTAGGATAGGGGATTTCCAGCAACAGTATCTGTGGCTCTGCTCGTATCTGCCGTCTTGGCTACTTCTGTAGCAGATGCGGGCTTGTGACCAGTGAGCATGGAACGTAATGTAATTGCCACCGATGCTAGCAGAACATAGAAGTTTCTCTTCCTTCCAGCGTACACTCCGGTCTGTAGCCCCGCCTATGTGGCCGATGGGAAATGTAGTCCCGTCGTTCGTACGTACTGACGTCAGCAGCCAGGCGCCTGGAGACAGCGGCTGTCTCCGAGCACAGCTCTCTCCCTTCACAGAATGCAATGTTGGCGGGGTTCTAATTAGTTACGGACTGGATGGGGTTAGCGATGAAATCTATGTTTCTGCTCAGACCCACTGGATCTTTAATGTGGTTTGCTGCCCAGTCTCTGTAGATGGTGCGGGATTGTGACCAATGAGCGCATGGAATGCAAAGGAAGTCGTCAGTGTTCCTGCCGGTACAGGGAAAAAATTCCCCTAGTTCCGACAGGAGAACTGTAGTTCTGCTTTTGCAGCTGATGGGAAATGTAGTCCTGTCGTTTGTAATGGCGAAGAATTACCGTGCACCCCAGGGGGCCGTCCTCAAACACGACTCTAACCCCTCACAGAGTATGAGTTTGGCGGGGGTCTAATTAGTTGCAGACAGGGTGGGGTTAGCGATGGAATCTATGTTTCCGATCAGACCCGTTGGATCGGCGGCTGCCGTTTGTATTCCCGTCCGTGGAGCCAGTCAGGAATGCGTCCAGCGTACTGTTCCCGTTCTTGATAGAACAGCCAGAAACTTGCTATTTCCAAACTCGAAGGAATGCTACACCAAGCAAGGAGCTGCACCAGTAATCCTGGGGGGGTGGGGGCAGACAGAACTCTTTCTGGCAGACTGTCCGCAGTGGCAGGCTTATGTGCCCGCGGCGGGAGGGGGAAAACCCCCGTTACTTTTTTTTAAATTTTTTTTCCCTTCTCGTGAAACTCCTAAGACTCCGTTCCTTATTAAAAAGCTTCACTAACTAGTGGTAGACAATCATATATATTTTACCCTGTAGGCACCTTGGAAAATTGCTGATGCAGTGTATTTTTCCCAGTCAGAGTCAGAGCCCCAGCGAATGTTGTCACGCTTCAAGATGCCATCTTCCGCCTCCTCCCTATCATAAAATTTAAAAGGCTGGCATAATAAAATAATAATTCTGTAAAATTTAAAATATGTTATTGTGTAATATGTATTGTGTCATATCATTAAATTAGTCTCATACACACGTTTGGATTATTTAGAAGACTATGGGACTCATTGTGTTAGCTATATTTATCTTAAAAATTAATATACAGGCTGGAGTGGTGGTTCAGCGGTTTTGGCGCTTGCCTAGCAAGCATGAGGACCTGGGTTCAAACCCCAGCACCATGTACACAACTCAGTGTTGGAGCAACTAAGGCCATGTGAAAAACTAAATGAAGTTGTTTCTTTCTTTCTCTGTCTCTCTCACTTTCTGTCTCTCTTAAAAAAATTATATTTACAAAAATGTTTCAATATGTGGGATGATTTTGTTAGGTACCAACTTCTGTTTCTAAAATGTAAGTTAAGTTTATTAAATTATAAATAATCAACATTAAAGAAAATTTAAACTGTAAATCTCCTATTGAAATGTGATTATTATTTTCTTAATTTATAAAGACAAAATCATATTTGTAAACAAAAAAGCAATCCTAAGGAATTTAGCCATAATGCAGAACTGTATTTTAAAATAGTTAAGTCTGTTACTACATGAATGATTTTCTTATCAGCAACATGACACTCTGAAGAATGTTAAATAAAATATAGCTTTTTATTTGATTATTTCCCAATTTATAAATATTGAACTTTATAATTCTATAAAATATGAACTTTATTTCCTTGAAATAAAATATTCAGGAAAAAGATTATTTTTATATCAAATGTAGTTATGTTTCCATTTAGTATTTTCACACAAAGGACACCATGCACTTTGTCTTCTTTTTTTTAAAGCTTACATATTGTTAGATCATTCTTGTATAATCATGGTACAGCTGTTTTTTGTGGAAAGAAATCAGTTCTCAATATTCTTTGGCTTGGTTTTGTTTTTGGATTTTGTTGGGGTTTTTTTGTTTGTTTTGTTTTTATTTTTGTTTTTTGTTTTTGTTTTGATGGTGCTGGCGTGTGAATCCAGGTCCTTCTACTTGTTAGGCAAGCACTCAAACCACTGAAGCATCGCTCAAGCTTTTGAAAGTTTTGATTCTGCCCATTGATTTCTTGATTCCAATTTCACTGATCTGTTTTCTAATTTTTAATTAGTTTCTGTCTTCTTTCTTTGGATTTAATCTGCTCTTATTTTCTAGTCTTCTGAATACCATTTTTATTTAAGATATTCCTTTTTTTCTAATATATGAATTCAGTTTTTAAAATTTCCTTTAAGTACCTGTTTCATTGCAGGCGTCAAATGTTTTTTTATCTTTTAAAGAGAGAGGGATAGTGGGGAGGAGAGAGAGAGAGAGAGGGAGGGAATCAGTTTCATTTGGTTTTTGATGTGGCTTTCATTGCACCAAAGCTTGTTGTGTACATGGTGCTGGGATTTGAACTGTTGTACTCAAAGCATGTCAAGGAAGTGCCATAAGCACCACACTGCCACTACAGCCCCACATCTCTCAAAGTTTAATGAGATTTATTTTGATTTTGCTTTAGTACAATATTTATTTTGAATTTCCCTGAAACTTCTTTTATCAATGACTTACTTAGTAAAAGTTGAAAGATTTGTACAGTCTGAAGAGAAACCAGAATATCCATGTGTTATTTAGATGTGTATTGTTTCATCTCCAAGTACTTTCAGATTTTCCAAAAGTACTAAATTTCAGTCTTTGATTTATAGTTTACGTTCGTTGTGGTCTGGGAATACACATTGTATGATTGCTACATTTGTTAATTTATATATTTATTTTTTTTATTTTTGAGAGAGATAATGTGAGAGAAAGAGAAAGGGAGAATCAATTTTATTTAGTTTTTTATCTGGTTTTGTTTGCTCTGACACTTAGTTGAGTATGTGGTTCTGGGGTTTAAACCTAGCTCCTCATGCATGCCAGGCAAGTGAGATCCCACCAAGTCACTGCTCCACCCCTGATAGTTATTATTTTAAACTTGCTGAGTGTACATTATGGCTCAGAATATGGTCTATTTCAGTGAGTGTTCTGTGTGAGTGTGTGAATTATGTGTCACATACTGTTCATTTGGATGAGGATGTCTACAGATGTTCTCTATATCCAGTGCATAGGAGGAGTTAGTGATTTTCGGACTACTGGATCTATATATCTCTGAAGGGGAAGAATTGAAATCCTCAGCTGTAATAGCAGATTCATCTGCTTCTTGATAGTTTTTTGCTTTTTGCCCCATGTATTCTAATCTGTGGTGAGGCACATACACACTAAAATTGATGTGTTCAGGTTTTCTATGCTATAACAGCTTTCCATTGAGGTTTTTACCTATGCATTTCTGTCCTTACATATTGTGATTTTCTGCATCTATGTGTTTCTCTCTCCAGCTTGGGGAAGATTGGTTTGATGTGTGACTTCACTTCTTGGATAGGTCTAGGAAGAACTGATAATTCTTCACTTTTTTCACAGTTTTATTCTGGTCTTTATATACCAGAGACAAATGAAAATTCAATAAATTCATTTTTGAAAAGAGCTTCTTATGCATACTAAAATATTAACACTTTGTTATGATTCCAAAATTACCATTCCATATTATTTCATCTTTTATTTTCTGTTTGAGTTGATATACTCTTACATATAATTACACACTTTCTGGATCAACCAGAATTTAACAACACAAATGTCAGAGCTATCTAGAGACTAGCTTATGTGAGAAATGCCCTATGAGCAAGAAAATATTCCCTGTTCTTATTTAATTTTGGTAGGAGTCTGCCAAAAAATTAAAGGCTTGGAATGGACTTTCAGGTAATTAGAGTGAGCTCTTACTCAAGTCAGGAATACGATTGCAAAATACCTTTTATTTACCCACCACCACAAAAGATGGGAAGCACTTTTCTTTCCCCACCCTAGGATTTAAGGGTGATTTCTTTGACTCTTCAAAGTCCTTGGGTTTCCCTTGTGTCCTAGTGTTGACTATGATGTCTTTATTAACTTTGTGGTATGGCTTCCTGCTAGATTCTGAGTAACAGATACATGCTGCTTCTTATCAGTTCACTTGCTAATCATGCGTGAGGATAGGTATTGTGTCCCTAGATGTTCACTAGGATGGAATGAATATTGAATTCAAAGGGTGCAGTAAACACAGACTTCAAAAACTTCATATTCATGGAGCTTTTGTAGTCATTCAGTTGATGGTACACTCTATCTATGTCATGGTTATTCAGGATTTAAGCCTTCCTCTCACACCAGAACCTACTGACATCTCCAGGAGAGAGCATTTGGAAGCAAGGAATGCATGTCTGTGGTGGTATCCAATTCCTTAACTTTAGTGCCCTTGTGTATTTCTCAGAAAAGAGTTTCTTTTAGTCAAGTACCAAGTTATAAATTTAATTTTCCCCCTTTGGGATTTTATATCTGCTTCAGTTTGTTTTGGTGGCTAAAACAGAATACCTGAGACCCAGCAAGTATTTATTTAAAAAGAAATGTTTTTCTCACAGTTGTGGAGGCTGAGACCACCCGACGCATGGTGGCAGCACCTGGTGGGGGTCATGTGTTGTGTAATATCACGATGGAAGAGCAAGTAAGCACATGTAGGGGACAGTAATAAGGCAGGGATGACCTTGTCCTTGTCTAATAATTCAGTCTCTCAATAACCAGCCCACTCCCAAGATGATGGTGTTTATCATTGATCCACATGAGTGGATCTCATGTGGCCCAATTGTTATCTAAACATCCCACCTCCTACTACAGTGTCAGTCTATCAAATGCCAACATGGATTTTGGAGGGACATAGCAATGTCCTACTTTGGTACTGATATGAATTAAACTATGGAAATATTTACCTAGATTTTCATCCAAATTTGTAGAACATAGAGGACAGGTTGGATTTTTCCATTCCTGCCCATTCCCCAACTCCTCTCACAATTTTTTCCTCTGCCTGACTTCTTTCCTAAGACTTTTTTTTGCAAGGTTAAGAGTTAAAACAAGACTGATAAAACTACAGATTATCCAAGCTGTGCTGTAAGAGGTAGCATGTTCTCAGAAGTGAATGCTGAACTTTTGAGTGTTTCTTTTGTAAGAATGTAGGCATTTCCAGTAAAGAATCCCTCAGGTTCCCTCCAGCATGAAGGACTAGGAACTCAGGAACTTACAGGGGAAAAGGGTGGACACAGCATAGCAAAGGGGTCATATCTTATACCTCTACAGGCAGGGATGTGAAAGGCAAAGAACTAAATATTTTGTATGGTGTTTATCATCTAAGGGCAATATTTCCTTCTAGCATTGGATTGTACCTTCAGCATTTTTAGTCATTGTTCACATAATGAAGAGTTTTCAAATGGAATATAAATATCCATCACTATGTTGCCAATCTATGTTTTAAAATGAATCCAAGTATGTTTCTATTTTATTATGAATTTTATTTTTTTTAAAGTGAGAGAGGATCAGTTTCCTTTTACTTTTACATCTGGTTTTCATTGATCTGACAGTTATGTATATGGTGCTGGGGTTTGAACCCAGGTCTTCATGCATGACAAGCCAGCATGATATCTCTGAGCCACTACTCTAGCCCGTAATTTCTCTTTTATCATGATTAGTGCATAGCATATTCAGGTTATTCACAATTTACACATAAGGGTTTTCTGCACCTTGCTCCTGCCCTGGCTTACATGTCTCAGGCAGAGGCACCTGTCATTGCCATCACAACTGCCACAACTCCCCTGGGATGCAAGCCCACTGTCCTCCACAGGGAAACCAAGCAAGGGTTGGGGGCATCCCAAATGGGCCCCAGATCTTCCCTGCTCCTGTCTTACCCTTCTGGAAAGTTTGTCCCTTTACACCCTGCGAAGCTGCTCCTGGAGGCCTGCTGCAATGAGTTTCTCCCACATCCATTGCAAGTATGGTAGGCCCCAGGAATAGACAGGGGCTCCACCTGCATAGGCTGGTGGCAACAAGAATTGATACAGCTCCCCCAGTCTGGGGAGGGCAGGGGTGTCTGGAATAATGGCTGATGCCTTGGTGAAAGTGGCAGTGAGGGTTTGGCCCTTCAGTGCATGTGAGACCAGCCATAATGCCAAGTGTGTGGTCAGCATTCAGGGTAACAGCACCTCCATCATCAATCAGAAACAGAGCAAGGATGCTTCTAGAAGCTCACCTTTGGCTATTCCTACTGGTCACACACATTGGCCGAGGACCTCCAGTTTGCTTCTCAGCAGCAGGTGTATTGGGATATTGGGGAAGAGATGCTGCTCCATTTCTTTGAAGGCTACGGTGTGTGCAGCTCTGCCTATGGACAGACAAAGGCTGGAAACTCCCACACTATGATAGGGCTTCAGGAGCTAGGGCAGCAGGATATCAGACCTCAGCTTTGTGAGGACCTCTTACAATAGTGAGAACCAGAGGTCTCTTCTCTCCTATTCTGTGAAATTTAGCTAAATGGAGATCTGTTGCCAGGGGGTAGGAGACCTCTTGAATCCCAAGATCTGGGGATTTCTGCAAGTTTGGAGCCCCTCAATCCTGGATTTTTACATGCAGGACCTTTCCAAATTGCCCGAGACCTTTTATGCAGATATTGCTTACCTCATAGACTGTGGAAATAAGGTGCAGACTGTGGCTTCAACCAGCATGAATGAGACGAGCAGCCATTCCCATACTCTCTTTACCATTGTCTTCTCACAATGCAGCAATGACCAGCTCACTGGGCTGGACTTTTAGAAGATCAGTAAGATCAGTTTGGTAGACTCCGCTGGAAGTGAGCAGGCTGACTGCTCAGGGGCCCAGAACACGCACCTGAAGGAAGATGGCAACATTGCTAAGTCCTAGATTCCTCTAGGAAAGATGTCAGCCCTTGCTGATATGCAATTGAAGAAGCAGAAGTCAGAATTAATTCCTTAACAAGATTCTGTGCTCATCTTGCTGCTCAAGGAACATCTGGGTAGGAACTCACACAAAGCAATGATTCCAACCCTGAGTCCTTTCAACATTAATTATGAGGAGACTCTCAGCACACTCAGGAATGATGACCATACCAAACAAATCCACTGCAATGCCATCATTATTGTGGCTCTTAATGGACACCTGATCCAAGAACTGCAAGAGGAGCTGTCCCAGCTGTGGGAACTGTTTATGGAACAGGGACTCAAAACCTCTACATTGGGAGGCACAAAAATAGAAGAGAGGGTTCCTGGAAGTGCTATGACAACTGTATCCTCTCCTCCTGCTTCTGTTTTGCCCTCATCCCTTCCTGCACACAATGGGGAAGTGGAGGTCTCATTTTCTGCCAATGCTGACCCCCCCAAATAGGGCCCCAAGAGGCCAGGGAAAGGCTGCAGGAGACAGAGAAGATTATCACTGATCCGAGTGAGACCTGGGAGGAAAAGCTGCATAATATATAAGCCTTGAGTATGATAAGGAAGTGTTGCTGGCTGAGATGGGGGCTGTCCAGGAGAATGGGGAAACCATGGGTGTCTTCTCTCCAAAACAGTCTTCCCATCTGGTGAACCTGAATGAAAATCATCTGATGTCTGAATGTCTGCTGTACATTCAAGGATGGTATCACCAGGGTTGGGCAGGTGGACATGGAGTGAAGCTAATGGGACAGTTCATCTGGGAACAACACTGTTCCAGAGCATCCTTCAGCAGGACTGAGTGCTGCTTGTCACACTAGAGGATTGTGAAACAGCTGAGACATATGACAATGGCAAGCTTGTGCCAGAGCTGCTGGTGCTCAAATCAGGCAATAGAATTGTGAAAGGCAATAATCACATTTTCTGTTTCAGTCAGCTGGAACAGGCACAGCTGGAACTGAAAGAGAGGTCCCCCCCATTCCCAGGACAGCCTTCTAAGTGTGTTGCCTAGAACTTTGCCCAGGAGGAATTGCTAGAGCACCAAGGCATTGACATTAAATTGGAGATGAAGAAGAAGCCGCAAGATCTGGAAAATCAGTATTGGAAAGAAAGGAAAAGAGTGACCTTCTGCAGGAGCAGCAGGGAATGTATGCAGACTCTGACAGTGGGGCCCATTATGATAAGTGCTCCTGTGAATAGAGTTGCCTGCTGATCATCCTGTGTGAGCAGCTACCCCCACACCACAGCCATATCATAAAGCCATTGTCAAGCACTGTGGCATGCCCAGCAGGGAGAAGCACTAGGTTTCTCTTAGGATTTCTCACATCTATCAGTGGCAGCAGCTGCAGGGCAAACACCTGCACTGGACCACCATGGCTGATCTGAAGATGCCAGTATTCAAGAAAATATGCTATGAGGTGGCCTGGCTGACTTTTGCCATGGGCAAGCTGAGATCGAGGCCCTGGTAGCCATCAAGATGCAGGAACTGTGTTGCAACTATGCCAAGTCTGAGGGAGCTCGATCTAGGACACAGTAGATGAGGAGGAAGCAGGAGATGGTTGCAGCAGCAGGGATGAGGAAGCCTGTGGAGTGGAGGTGGAGGACCTCCTAGATCACATCTATAGGGATTCTGAAAAGGTGAAGCTGCCAAACAGCATCAAGGACCATGAGCAGCAGGTCCTTCAAGAATGTATGCTCAGCATCGAGAGGGCCATCCCCCTGACCCAGGTTCATGATGATGAGAATGAAGAAGCCAGTGAGGTCTCCTGGACCCTGAGGAAATGATCAGTGGTATTAGAAAAGGCAGTTCCCAGTGACTGCTCACCTTCAACCCATCCCCCTTTGCCACCCTTGTCCAGCTGGGAGTCAGTGTCAGGGCAGCTGGAGGAGGACCCCACCTTCCCTCATGGCCATCTTCACTGGCTCAACCAGGAGCAGCTGTGACTGTAGGGAGGTCTGGGCTATGAAGGCTGGAGTATGAGGCTGCAGAGACCTCCAGCCTGCTTTATGCAACCTCATGACTGCAATCTCTGCTTCCCTGGCAAAGCAAACCTCAGCATAGGTAATCCTAGCCAGGGAGACCCCAGCTGCACCCCAACCCCCTGAGGAGGTCATTAAGCCTCCTCCAGATACAGCTGCCCTCAGACCTCCAAGTCCCCCAGGGCTCACTGTCCCCTCCCTGGAAGAAGGGAGCCAATCCCATTGAGGGATTTTACACAGCCAGAACCTCAGCTTTTCCAGCCCCCCAAAAAATTATTATCCCCAGCAGCCCCAAACTTTGCTCAGCCCAGCAGCCTCCAGGGCCTGGTTACATCCTATGCACTATTGTCCCACAAATAAGACCACAGCAGACAGCAGCATTCAGCCCCTGACTTCAAGGAGAGTAGGGAAATTGTGTACATCCCACAGAGTTTGCAGAAAGGGTCTGGCAAAGAGCTTTCTGGGAGGAGGGAAGATCCCAGAGATAGTTTCCTTATAAGCCTTGGGGCAGGGAGGCCCAGAGAGGATAGAGAAGTTCTGAGTAAGTAGAGGATTTGGGGTGGGTGAGCTGAAGGTTGAGGAAAGGAAGAGGGCATGGAGTTGCCAGGAGCAAACTGAAATGAACGAAGAGTGATAGGAAGCCACCTTGGTGTGACCCCTTGCAGAGGGGTGATCTCTGCTATGTGTGAGGTAGGGGGGTGTGGGCTGCATAGACAGTGTATAACTTTCTTTTTGAGTGGGTGTAAAGGACAGAGAACTGAGAGTGAGGTCTGCTCTCCTCCCCAATCCCTATCCATTCATCTACTGTGTTGGGTTTAGTTTTCCAGGTTGGTGTGGTGGGATCATAAGTCATTCCCCTCCCCTTCTAGGCCTCTTGCTATATTTTGGGAACCTGCCTGGTTTGGCTGGAGTTCCCTAAGGATGTGGGAACTTAATAAAGGATAGAAAACAGAGCAAATTAAGAAGAAATAAAATACTATTGGGAAAATCGTGGCATAACATCTCCTTTAATCATTTTATAATGTGAAGTCAAGCAAGTTCATTTTGAGAATATTTCCCCACAAATCCGATCTTTACACATTTTTTCTGCTTGTATTTATGTAGAAATTAAGAGAGTTGTTGATAAGATATATAGATATGAAAATTACTCCCAGGTTTCTGTGTCTTGAATTACTATTTTTAAATTTTACCTGATGGAACGATGAACCTCCAAAATACACTGCAATTCTGGAGAGTCACATATCCTCCTAACCTAGGGAATAGGAAGACCCAGAGGCAAAGAACAATCAGTGCATATTCTGGGAGAAGGAGGATCATTGGAGAGAGAAATACTCCCATTGTTTCCAAGAGAAACATGATTCTGGTATGTCCTATAGATTAGAGTACAAAAGGAGACAAAAGATTCCATTTAAAATCCCTAAAAATAACCCATGAGGAGACTTGACTATCCTCAAAGAATTTAGATTTAAAAACTTTTAGAACACAGACTACCAAACTTTTATACAACAGAGTTATTATAAGACTATATCAACTAGCCTTGTATCTTTTTGGTTCTTACTAGTACAGGAGCACATACCACCACACAAAAATAAAAGCAAAATTCTTATTTCAAACAGCCACTGTGATTTCTGCAAGTCAACCTCAGAAATTAAAATCTGACAAACAACTACACTACCTTCTTTCCACATTTTCATTCATTTGGCTCAATAAAAATCCACAGATATTAATTTGATGTTAATTTACTAACATATATATTATAATCTAATGATAAATTTTAGGGTTAAGAGAACTGTGGAAGCAGTAATGATGTGTATACGTGTGTGTGATCCTTGAATTTCACTTTCAAGTACATAGTCACCAGAGCCATTCTCCTTCCTTCCAAGGGTTATGGCTCTACCTCTCCTGCGTGCATCAAATCCATATCATCTCAAGGGAAAAATATTAGCACTGATAAGTCATATAAAATTTTTCTAAGGCAAGTGTGAAATGTAATTTGGAAGTCACTGGGATGTTTTATATTTTATTTTTTAAATATTTTTAAAATTGTTTTAAAGAGAGAGGGACAGTAAGAGTGAGAGGAAGAACCAATTTTATTCAGATTTTTCATGTGGCTTTCATTGCTTAAACACTTAGCAATATATGTGGTGCTGAGAAAGGAGACTGGGTGAAGTATGTTACTGCATATTGTATCCAACTATTGAGTATGTTTATAATGCACAAAAAACCTTAAATAATTATATAGTGAAAAGATAAAAGGCACTATTTAGATTTTGTGTTTGCATGGAATAAGTTCTAAACTCACTTTACTATATGCTAAACTGCACCTATTAACAAAACTTCATTGATGCAATCAAAATGTGATCTCAAATAATTGCTACATCTGTGTATCCCACTAAACCAACATAGCAATAACTGTAAGGTATGAAGCAATTTAAGAGTATAAATACAGAAGACAGGTGGCCCAACAGTAGCACGGGTTTATTTAGTACAAACCTGTAGAGGGGCACCCAGTGAAGACTGAGACCTACCTTCCACTTACAGCCTAGGGAGATAAAGGGAGATGAGGGATTGGAGGAATTTTTGTGGATAGGCCATTGCTAGGGATTTTCAAGAAAGTGTCCTTTTGGTCATCCCTTCCATTCTTTCAGGTGGTTACAGTCCCATGTAGAACTGGGTTTTTTCATGATTTGCATCCCCATCTCCTTTCTTTGTAGGATGATTGAGCATCCTTTGGAGTTTCTTTGCATGATAATGGAGTATTGTCTGGGGTTCCCTGTCAGGTTGAGTCAATGACTGAGGCAATTTTTGTTCCAAGATGAAGCATATGTTTCAAAATGGTGTTGCTAGTGTCAAGTTCTACCTAAAACTTACATTACTAGAATGGGGGGATGAATAAAGGGAGGGAAAGGGGAAATATTGAAGACAGACATGAATCAAACTACATTCCAAGCTTGCAAAATTATGTTTAAATGAACCCCAATGTCATGTATAAATTAAATGAGATAATAAAAAACTACTGAATGTATAATGAAACTTCTAAAAATTTCATTTATTATAGACTTCCATTTAACTATGCTATACCTTGACTAAATGGGAACTCAGAAATTCTCAGTGGAAATGGATAATATGGCTTTCAATATAAGACAATATTTTCAAGGACTGAAACCTATGCTTTAAGATCTAATTAACAAATTGGTGATTAGCACCTTCCTTCCTCTCTCTGACATCCCAATGGTACCTGTTCACAAACCTGGAAAGTGGCATTTTGTGGAAGATTATGACAATTATAATGTTTTATTTTATCCATGAAGTTCCTCCATACACAATACCCAACATCATTGAAATTATGGATCCCTTTTATAAGCAAATGAAATTTGGTTATATGTTTCATTCATTGCCTTTTCAACAAAGTTCTCTCTCTTTGCCTTTACCCCCAAACATAAAATACTTGTTGTGGATACACCTGGAGTGAACCCAATAGTATACCCAATTGCTTTGAACACATTGTATTTCATCAAACTTCCATTAGCAGTAGAGGTATGAAATTAAATTGGTGACATCCTCCAGAAATTATTCTCTCATGTTCATTAAGATTATGTCAGTCAGGTACCATGGAATATGGTTATTATCCCAGTGTCTCAGGACTCTGAGGCAAGAGGATCACAAGATCAAAGTCAGCCTTAGCAAATTAATGAGGCCCTGAGCAACTTAGTGAGACCTTGTCTCAAAATAAAAAATAAAAAGTGCTCGGATGTGACTTGATGGTTGGGTACTGCTGGGTTCAATCCCTGGTACTCCCCCCACCTCCACTAAAAAGAAAAGAAAGAATGAAGGAGTTTAAAATCCTTTATTTTGGGGCAAGGTGCAATTTATGCCTCATTTACAAACTTGAATACCACCGATGCTGCTAAATTATAAATTAGCCCACTGTGATAAATATGGCCTGCTCAAATCAAAAGAATCCCTAGAATCTCTAAGAATTAAAATCATATACACTGCCCACTGTGATTTCAAACTTTTCTTTACTCTGTTAGCTTTGAAACAATACTTTTATTCACCTTGGAATCTTTGGACAAATGATGAGATACATAAATCTCCTAAGAGATGAGAGAAACAAAATATACACATGCAGATATAAAGAGGAAGAGAAGGAAAAGGACAGTACTGGGTTCTGAAGTAGAACAAATTATATTCCATGATTTCAAAATTATTTCAGAATAAGCCCTAAGATTATGTATGAGTTTGTCCAGACTGTAGTGAGGCCCAAGGATGCATCCTTGCTCAAAGAACAGAATATCTTCTCTCAAATAGACTCAGTGAATATATTATGATGCCAATTTTGAACCTAGCACTTAGCAAGAAATAACCCTCACAAGATTTTCTTCATGTAATGAGGACAGTTGACTCATAGGACATTACTTATTTGGGGGATCAGGAAATTCAGTTGGGGGACCACAATAACATGATCTGACACGTGGTTTTTCTCCACCCTGGACAGGACCCAATCCTAATTTCTGTTTGTAGTTGAACTTTATTTCCTTTTGTTGGCATAGAAGCTCACTCTTGTCAAAATATGAGCTTTTTGACCTTTGATGATTTCCTAGGTTAATACTCATTGTATAGATATAATAATATTTGATTTAATGAAATGTAGTGAATATAATTAGCTTCCTGAAATAAGAATTAATCAGTAATGTGGGAAACAAATACATCAATATAAATTTTTATTCTCTCAAATTTTGTAAGGAGAATACTAAAAAAAGTTATCTGGCCCATAAATATGTAGCTTATGACAAAATTATACTTGGCATTGGCACTGTAAAGCTTTTTCTCTTCAGATCTGGAGGTCAATACTCACAGATAAAGATCAGAAAGCCCACTAATGACTCGAAAAGCCTGAGTGTTGTTGTCTGTGATTGAAAGATATAGTTAACTCATACTCACAGACAATGCACTGAATTAGACTGTTGTAATTCTATTCAAGGACCACTGATGACACCTTTATCTTTAAAAAAAAAACTATTCATTTTCTTCTTACTTTTAAGTGTTATATCCATAACAAAGCACAAATGTGACTGATATTCACATGGTCTAGACATAAGTGTTTTTATTTTTATACCTACTTTTATTATATATATATATTATATATATATAATATACATATTTAGTATAACTGATTTTCAAACTTGTAGATTTTTCCAAAAATGAACAAGTTTTTTCATTTTTTATTGAGAAATTTATTTTTGAACAGCCATACAAGTTTTTAACAAAATAATATAAATGTATATAGATTCTGAAGATTAGATTTACCCCCAAGAGTGCACCCCCAATTATCCACCCTTATCCCACCCTTCCCCTTCCCACAATATATCTAAAAATATATTAGGTTGTATAACATTACACCTTATCTGGATTTAACATAAGATAATAGACCACCTTTCTCAATGGCCAGGGTCTAGTTCTAGCCTCCATAGATGAGTGAAGACATTCGACCCTTGGTTCTCTGTGATATGCTGATTTCACTCAGCATAATTTCTTCCATAACTGTGTAGTTGCTGGCTGTGTGAGTTGCTGAACTGATTCACTAAATCTACATCAAATTTTCACAAAGTGCTAGAGTGCAAGGCATCTTGCTAAGTGCTGAGTACATAGGTCATCAAGAAACTTGAATTTTTATGAGGCACCAGATCTTCAAAGGAGGCAAGCACTATCCTAACCATGTATCATGATGGTTCTCATTTACAAAAAGGCACAGAATCCTGAACACCTGTATTTTTCTGGTCTTGCTTCTCAAATTTGCCCATCATTTTACAGAACCTATTTTTGATTGTGCAATGTGTTTGGGGAGGTAGCAGCTCAGAGTGCTGGAGATGGGCAGACCCTTGCTTGTGGTTCTCCAAAGGATCCTTGTGATGACAGAGTGGGAAACTTGTAGCTCACCACAAAGATGTATTTGGGACTTGGGGGGACACCCAAGTTCCAAGCAGAGTTCCCAGTGTTGGAAGTTCCACACTCCCAAGGGCCACCAAAGCAGAATCTAATTTAATTTGAAAAATCTTCCCATGATCATAAGAGGAGGTTGTGAATGCAGCTGGGAAGGCAATGGCCAGTAGAAGCATCTTACCTGAATGAAACAGCGATGTGAATCTGGAGAGCATGAGGAAAATTATTTCAACAAGTAAAGTAGGAGCTCCCAGAATACCTGGTTTCTATGCCAGCCAGAATCCATTCCCAGAAGCAACAAAGGGGAATCATCCACACTAATACAGATAACTGCTACTCACAGCAGATGGCTGTAGATTGTGTTCAAGGAGAAAAAGTGCATGTGCATTACCAAAAGTCTGTCTTTAGGCAGGGGATACAAACACAGCAACTCATACTACCTGGGCACCAGGACTTGAGGGAATATCTGGAATTTCTTAGGTCCTCACATTTGCCTTTTGACATAGTCTAGCAGTGCTCTTATGGATATCTCCATTTAAATGTGAATATAGATAGTTTCAGGTTTCATACTTGTCCACCGAATGCTTGCCAATACAATTTTAAGAGGTTCACTAGTTGTCTGTTATCTTTCGCACTGACTTCCCTAAATGCATTGACAGAAACATCATACCTGCTACCAGACTATAGTGAAACAGTTGACTTCACCATGGTTAATTCCAAGTGCTTTATTTTAAACTCACAGAAATTCTGGGTAAGAAATATTTTAGTCTCAAAAAACATTTTTAATTATCAAAATAGAAAATGCATTCAATAGCGACGCACAATGGTGCACACATATAATCTTTGCAGCTCAGGGGACTGAGGCAGGAGAATGACAATTTCAAAGCCAACCTCAGCATCTTAGTGAGGCCCTAAGAATATTAGTGAGACACCATCTCAAATTTTTAAAAAGAGGAGGGGGATGTGACTCAGTAGTTAAGCACCTCTAGATACAATCCTTACATGATGTGATACACACACACACACACACACACACAAACACACACATGAACATGCACAACAAGGTTCTTGACTCATAAATATGCCTATGATATGTACAGTCATCATTGTGTCCTTTGAAAGAATCCCAGTGTCCCAAAATATTCCCTCAAGTCTTTGCAATTGCCTTGTTGTATGTATGTGAATAAATCTGAGAAGTTTACTTTCACAAAACAGAATATTTGACACCTGACCACATGTGTTTTGACTTTGCTGGCCAAATTTGTGTAGTGTGTTACAAGAAGACATTCTTGCACCATATAGATGTGCTGGAGCAGACAATCCAAAAATAGGAGATGGATAGTCCCTCAGGCTGTGACTATCCTCGAGTTTTGTACTCTGGGTCTCTAAGAAATCTCTGTAAATATTTGGCACCGAAATTGTGACCAGGGTGTGAGAAAAATGGATGAGGACTTGGAAAACCATCTGAGTTGCAGGCAGAGTTTCCCAGAGCTAGAAGGCTACACATTACTAGCACAATTTCTGAAATACTGTAGGCAATTTGAAATGAGTTTAGCATGGCCTGATTCAGAGACGCTCAGCCACAACTTGGAATTTAGAGGCTGTGGAACTGCTTTGCCCAAATGAAATAATAATGAAAAGATAGGGAATATGGATGCAAAAGCAATGTCAACTGCTTTGCACTAATGAAATATCAATGCAAAGATGGGGAATCCTGATGCGGAGACTGTGTGAGCTGTTTTACCCTAACGAAATAACAATGCAAAGATGGGGAGTCTTTTTTTTTTTATTCAATAAACATGGTCTTACAAGTAGGAAGGATTCATCATCAACCAATTAAGAACAAAACTGTAATGACAGAACAATCCAATACTGGTGCCAGGGCATGGTTTCCACCCCTTTGGTTTACCCATGGTTCCATGATTCCCCCTACTTAAGCCCCAAATTAATTGGACTTTTCCTGGAGGTCGGAGGTTCCCCTCTGATTAGATTCACCCCTACTACCTGCCTCTGGTCTCCTTGATGTCCTTCCTATTCCCTTCTCCCCTACCTGTCCCCCTGCTTATGTCCCCCAGAAATCTAGGCAAGGTTCCCCATGATCATGTAAAAAAACCATACATATTGAGGTAATTGTTAGGTTAGCCATCTATCATACTGTTTCCGCTTGTTTTCTAGCTTCCACAAATGAGAGAAAACATTTGGACCTTGAGTCTCTGAATTTGGGATACTTCACTTAGCAAATTTTTTCCGTCTCCATCCATTTTGCTGCAAATGCCGTAATATCATTTTCTCTAATAGTAGTATTCCATTGTGTATATGTATCAAAGTTTTTGAATCCCCTCATTGATTGAGGGGCATCTGGGTTGGTTCCATAATTTAGATATAGTAAATTGAGCTGCTATAAGCATTGATGAATCTATATCTCTATAGTAAATCAATTCTAGCTATTTTGCGAAGATACCAAGGAGTGGGTTAGCTGGGTCAAAAGGTGGTTCCAGCCCTAACTTTTTCAGGAGTCTCCACACTGCTTTCCAGAGTGGCTGTACCAGTTTGCAATGTAATAATGTTCCTCTTTTCCCTCAGGCCCTCCAGCATCTGTCATTGCTTGTATTCTTCATTTTTGCCACTCTGACCAGAGTGAGGTGGAATCTCAGTGAGCTTTTGATTTGCATTTCTCTTATTGCTAGTGATGTAGAGCATTTTCTCATATGCTTATGGGCTTTTTGGACTTCCTCCTTTGAGAAGCTTCTTTTTAGTTCCATAGCCCATTTAATAAATGTGTTATTTGTGATTTGGGTATTTAGTTTTTTTACTTCTTTGTATTCTGGACATTAGCCCTCTGTCCAAGGTGTAACAGGCAAAAATTTTCTCCCATTCTGTAGGTTCTCTCTTGAGACTCTTGACTAAATCCTTATATATGCAAAATCTTTAGTTTAATTGCATCTCATGTGTTTATTCTTGATTTTAGTCCTTGTGCCATGTGAGTCCTGTTAAGGAAGGCTGTGTTGACCCCTATGTCATGTAATGTTGGTCCTACTTATTTTTCAAGCAATTTTGGAGTTGCTGGTTTAATATCCAGATCCTTGAACCATTTTGATTTAAGTTTTGTGCAGGCTGAAAGGTAAGGATACAATTTCAGTTGTCTACATATGGCTGTGCAATTTGTCCAACACCATTTGTTGAACAGGTTATCATCCTTCCACACTATGCTTTTGCCCCCTTTATCAAATATCAGATAGTTAAAATTATGAGGGTTTATCTCAGAATCCTATATTCTATTTTATTGGTCTTCCTTTCTGTTTTGATACCAATACCATGTTTTTTTTGTTTGTTTTTTGGGGTTTTTGTTTTTGTTTTTTGTTTGTTTGTTACTATAGCCTTGTAGTATAATTTCAAGTCAGGAATTGAGATGCCACCTGCCTCCTCCTTCTTGCTGAGTAATGTTTTGGCTATTCTGAGTCATCTGTTATTCCATACAAATTTAAGTATTGCTTTTTCAATATCAGTGATGAGTAACATTGGTATTTTGATAGGGATTGCATTAAATCTGTATAGGGCTTTGGGTAAAATGGTCATTTTGATGATATTGACTTTACCTAACCATGAATAAGGAATGTTTCTCCATCTACTCATATCTTCTATTATTTCTTTTTTAAAGTTTGATACTTTTCTTTGTATAGGTCCTTGATATCTTTTGTGAGATTTATGCCCAAGTATTTAATTTTTTTGGAGGAGATGGTGAATAAGACAGGTTTACTAATTTCTTCTTCAGTGTCCCTGATGCTGGAATGTAGGAAAGCTAATGATTTATTGGTAATAATCTTATAGCCAGCCACTTTGCTGAAATCATTTATAAGCTCTAGAAGTCTTCTGGTGGAACTTATAGGGTCTTCTAGATAGAGGATCATGTCATCTGCAAATAGAGACAACTTGACTTCTTCTTTTCCTATTCCAATTCATTTGATTTCCTTCTCTTGTCTGATATCTCTGGCAAGGGTTTAAGGGACTATATTGAATAAGAGTGGTGAAAATGATAGCCATGCCTTCTTCCTGAATTCAGTGGAAATGGTTTCAGTCTTTCTCCATTGAGGATAATGTTGGCTATGGGTCTGTCACAAATGGATCTTAAATAGTTAAAATATCTTCCTTTGATCCCTATCCTTTCCAGGGTTTTGAACATAAAAATGTTGAATTTTATCAAAGGCCTTTTCTGCATTGATTGGGATGATTATATGATTTTTATTTTTAATTCTGTTTATGTGGTGAATTACATCTATTGATTTGTGAATGTTGAACCAGCCCTGTTTTCCTTGGATGAAGACCAATTGATTACGATGTATTGTATTTTAATGTTCTTTTGGATCCAATTATCTAGAATTTTATTAAGGACTTTTGCATCTATGTTCCTCAGGGAAACGGGTCTATAGTTTTCTTGATGTGTCTTTGTCAGATTTTGGTATTAGTTTTATATTTGGTTCATAAAAAGTGTTTGGTAGTGCTCTGACCCTATCAACTTCATCAAAAAGCTTATAAAGGATTGGTGTTAATTCTTCTGTAAAAATTTGGTAGAATTCTGCCATGAATCCATCAGGTCCAGGACTTTTCCTTTTTAAAAGGCCTTGATTGCTGCTTCAATTTCAGAACCTGCGATAGGTTGATTTAGATTTTGAATGCCTTCAGGTGTTAATCTGTGGGTGTCATATGTGGTCAAGTAAAGATGAAGAATCTTGAGGAAAATATTTGAAAAGGAAGATGAGGAGCCATGGCATAGCTAGATACCATGGCAGCCTGAGGGCATTCCTGGCAATCAGAAAGTGGAAGAATTCACAGAAATGAGAACCAGCCTTGTTTTTTGAGAACAGGTATTCCTGGCCTTATGGTGATGGGGATAATGGAGTGTGAATGCTCCAATCCCATCCTGCACTCTAGGGAAACATACAGAGCATCACTGTACACCTAGCACTAGGTCCTCAGATGATACCTGGAATGCCTAGTTTGCTCATATTTGAATCTTAGTTTGTGTCTAAATAAATATGCATAACCTGGGTGAGAACTTAAGGAAATCTCCAAAGCACAATCATGTACATATTCAGTTTTCAAATGATATTCTGAACTCTCCTCTCTGAATGTTCACTAATAACAATGTTAAAGATGTACTCTACTTCTCAGTGACTAGTCAGACTAGCATAAAAGAAATATCTCTGGAGAGAATCATTCTTCTGCCAGACTGCAATGCAAAAGTTGAATAAATCCTAGTGTTCATAAGTGTTTTGGGGAAGCTCTGAAACTCTAGGAAAGAAATGTTTTAATCATCAAGGAACTTGATAAATCTGCCAATAATCTACCTGAGAGAAGCTTGGCTGCTTGTACCAGCAAAGCACTGGGAGCCTCACGAGTTTATCTTCCCCATGTCCAGGAGCTGCACCTGAGCATAGGAATAGTGAGAATTCAGGGTCCATTCAAGAGTCTCAAGTGCTCAGAACTTTAGAAAAGATGCCAATGCCTACAGGGACTTTTCTTTAGTCAGGGAGAACTTTATCAGTGGGATCGAACTCCATGTGTAAGTACTGGAGTAGTTGGGAAGCAATGACCACCTGATCACTGTGGATACCATGATGTATCTACTGTAATGTAAATAGTGTTATGTGAAGCATTTTGGTAATCTGTTACAATTAAATGCCAAGCACTGTCCTGGTCCAGCTGGGTTCTGACCTGAGGGATGGACTGGGGATGAGAGAAACCACAGGCTGGAGACCCAAAAGAGTCTTTCTTTATCCAAACTTTACATCTCTTTTCATATATACATGCTTTACATCTCTCTTTCAAGGAAATGTAAATGTCTTAGTCTATTCATCCATCTGCACCACTATGACAAAATTCCTAACATTGGGTGATCTCAAACAAGTCAAGGCAACACTGCAAGATTGCACTCCAGAACAAACATGGACAGCATTTTCTCACAGTTCTGGAAGCTGGGAAGTTTAGGATCAAAGCATAGGCAGGTTCGACTGCTGGCAAGAGCTCATCTTCCAAAGGAGCAAGGACACCACGTCCAGCAGCAAAGTTCGAGAGCTCTCTCCCAAAGGAAGATCTCCTGACTGCTGGCTGGAGCCCCTTTTTTAAAGGCCTTCACTCCACCCCCTCAAGCCCTCTCTACATTAGCTCGTTCAAGGTCACACCTGGATTTCAGAGGCACACGTTTAACCAATAAGATTCTATGTGCGCCTTTTGAAGGATCTAGAATAATTGGCAGGTGATACCAATGTGAAACGTCTGAAGCCCATGTCAACACCCTGTTCCTCAAGCTTAACAATGTACAATCTAGCAGCCCTTCCTGAAGGAGCTTATGCAAACAGCAACAAAATCCAGGGAAGCTGACAAAATAAAGTTCAGACCCCAACAAAGCACCATAGCCACTTCCATTTATATGTTTATATCAAAACAAAATGCAAAACACATTTTATATTTCATGTCTACAACTCCCCAGAAAATATGAAATTTTGCTGTGCACTCTTTCCATATGCTAGGCATAAAATAGTTTTATATAAATTTTCTGTGAGCTCAGTGAAATGAGAAAAACCATGTTATGTACATATGCATATGTGTGTATGTTCAATTTTCTCTTCAAATGTGTACTTTAAATCATTGCTTACATAGCCTATACATACATGTGTGAAGACTAGTGGGAAGGTATGTGTTTATTTCTTGTTTTGTTTCTAGGTCCTCCAAGGTATACTAATATATTTTCTGTCATTGTACATGCTTTATCCTAAAGACCATTACACTTCTTCAGTATACATTGTCATATCTGGTTTGTATAAAATCATGACCTTATCACCTTGATTAAAATCGTACACTTTGTAAAAATCTGTCATTCCTAAATACAAATGTATTGTGAATATTGGCGAAAAATAAATCCTTAAGTGAATAAAAAAGAACCTATAATAGCTGAATGTTATAAATATATCCCTAGAAAACATATTTGATGTGAAACAAATAAGCTCATTATGGGTCTTTGCAGAAAGTGGACCTCAGCATATACAATCATTCATTTTTTCCTAAAAGAAGTTCAGAATACTCTATTCCAGATCCTTGGAATGGCCTGGTTTGTGGGAACAAATCAGGGATTTTCTTATAGCTAACAGAGTCTGGGAGCTCTGACCAAACGTGTTTTTTGTTTTTTGCTTTTTTTTTTTTTTTTTGGACTTAATAAGCAAGTTTATTCATTGTGTCCCAGAACCCATCCTTTTATCAAAATGGGTTTCTAAGAGATTGCAGGCCAGGAGGCTGGTGTGGCAGATACTCTCTGGGCATTAATTTCCTGTAACTTGTTGCTGTGTCCTATGTTTCTCTATCAATGCCTACATATAAAACTGAGTTGAGGCCAGAAAAAGGTAGTTTTGGAAATGTAAAGGATAACCAAATTCTAGGCAGAGATCCAAGAAAAGGAAAGTTCCAAAGTTCTGTGGGCCAACTTGGTCAGACCCAACTTAGTGAATCTGAATAATCCTCCTCTCTCCCATTTAAGGGAGATTGTTTGGAACCATATAAAAAGGCAGAGGCCCTTATATGTACCTTCCCTGAATGGAATAGCTATGCAATGGAGGTAACATTGAGGAAGTGGTTTCAATGGAGAAAGGGGGTAAGCCCTGTGAAGCTAATTATCATGGCTGCCTAAAGCCATTCTTGGCAGGAAGGGTGAGAAAAAATTTACACCTTATGAGAAAATGTCCTTATAGAGCATGTGGACATGGCCTCAAATCATGGTAGGAATTGATATTTGAATGCTCAAATCTCTGCCCACTGAATACACATGTAGTGCACCTCATTCCACTAGGGAACTAGGCCATAAGTATATAGATATTACAAAGTTACAGATATTACACAGAGGTTACAAAGGTTGATACAAATATAGAGACTCTAAAGTACAAGTAAAAATAAAGTCTTTGCAGGTCATACAGGGCTACTCATAGAAGCTATGCTGTTCATAAATGCAACTTGATCACAGAGGCAACACCAGTCATAGGGGCAAGTTAGTTATTAAAGCTACATAGGTCATCAAGGCAATAGGGGCTATGCAATCCATAAAGGCTACCCTTGCAATACAGGTTACATGTGTCAATAATACACAGGAGAGCTCATGCAAGTCATAGAGGTTATGCTGTTCCTGGGTGCTACTCAGTTCTAAAGACAATGCAGATTATTCAGGATGCATAAATCACAGACATTATGCAGGTCAAACAGCTTACACAGAACACAGAGGATAAGCAGGTCATATAGGTTTTTCTTTTACTTTTATTTAAAGAGAGAGAGAGAGAAAGAAAGAAACAATTTTATTTAGTTTTTCATGTGGCTTTGGCTGCTCTGAGACTTTTCTGTGTATGTGATGCTGGGATTTGAACTTGTGTACTTGTGCATGCCAGGCAAGATCCATAACTGTGGAGTTATCCCCCAGTCCCTGTCATGTAGGTTATTCAGGTCATTTAGGTTACTTAGGTCATAAAGGGTTCATAGAACATAAAAACTATGCAGCTCATGGAATATACACTGTTCATGGATGCAACACAGGCCAGAGAGGTCAAACAGGTGACACAGAGCATAGAAGCTATGCAGGTAATAGTGGTTACAGAGATTACAGTGATGACCCAGGCCACAGATAATACTCAGATCATAAAGGCTATGAGGGAAAATTGGCTACACAGGCATAAAGGTTACTAAAGGTATAAAGGCTGTGCAGGCCTTTGAAGATATTCACACCATCAAGTACACTTGGAAAATATAGTTTACTGAGGGCTAAGGTCATTAAAATCTATTGAGAACATTGAATCTACTCAGATCACAAATCTAGGCATATCATAGAGGCTGTGCAGTCCATAGAGGCTAACCAGAACACACATATCACACAGATCATAGAAACCACTAAGGTCATTTTTGTTATTATGACCACTTAAGTCTGTGCAGGTCACTTAGACTCTATGACTAGCATAACTCCCATGATATATGCAGTCTCTATGTCTTCTCTATTCTCTATGGCCTTTATAGCTTCTACAGCTTGAGTTGTGTCTATACCTGCATTATTTCTATAATGTGCATATTTTACATGATCTGTATAGTCATAGAAGTCCAGTGTAGCTCCTGTCATACATAGTATTTATGTTGAGTTGCTGAAATTTCCTGAGAAGTCTCCTTGTCATGAGTAGCCTACAACTTGAGTTGACTGTATCATCTGTACAGAATTTGTGAACTGTTTGGCCTCTAGGGCCTGAGTAGGATTGATAATCCAAGCAGCCACTATAAATGTGGAACCTCTATGAATTATATGGCCTTTACGGCCTGAGTAGCCTAAAGAACTTCAGTAATTTTCCCCCCACAGTTTAATAGGTGCGTTACATTTGTACATAATGGTGCGATTTTCTACATATTAGTATATATACACAATATAACACTATAATTTTAACAACATTCCTTCCCAACACTTCCTCCCTCCCTACTTGCCTCCTACCTTCTGGCCTTTTCCTTCTATTTTCTTTCAATGTGATCACTGTACCACATTTTCCCTTTTCATCCCTGTCTTCCACATTTGAAAGAAAATATATAAACTCTGATGTTCAGAGTCTGACTTTTCCCCCCACTTTAAAAAAATTATCACAAGTTCCATCCATTTTCCTGAATAAAAATCATAATTTTTCTTTATGGCTGAATAAAATTCCATTGTGCGTATACAGCACATTTTCTTTTCCCATTTTATTTGGTGGTGGGCATATAGGTTGGTTCCATAGTTTTGCTATGTGCTACAATAAACATGGGTATGCATGTATTGCTATAGTATACTGACTTTAATTCTTTGGGATAAACACTGAGGAGTAGTACATCTGGGTCATAGGGAGGTTCAATGAATAATTTTTGAGGAACCTCTATACTGATTTCCATAGTGGTTGTACTAATTAGAGACTGTTTTAAGCAAAGAAAAGTAAGAAGTGGGAAAAGGGAAGGACATGAAAAGATATTTATGGATTAGGAGAAAATAATAATAAAGGGAAAGGACATGGCATAATAATTGAGGTCACAGCACCTCATAAGTGAATATAGATTCAATATCTCAATATTTTATGTATGCCTATATTTCCACACATTGTGTGGAATCATGGTTTATGAGGAAAAAAATGAAAATCTCATAAACTCTAAAAACACAAGCTATAGGTGGAGGTCTGTTGAAGGTATGCTTATTGAGGTCTGGCTTAAAATTTTACTTCTTATTAGTTGATGCTTTCTAGGAGTATAATTCAACCAGAGATGACCTACAGGTCCCTATTCACCAGATCAGAAAAAGCCCTCCAGGAGATCTCATTTGTATGTGGAGTCTATCAGTGGGCTGCTTAGCTCAACATCGACCACTTTCTTCTCTGAGGCTGACCTACTCTTTTTTTTCCTATGCTGAGATTTATTGTTGCCCAAAATGTCAGTTCCAAATCACAGAGTAAGAAGGCAAATAACAAAGTGACTCTAGCAAGGAGTGCTGCTTTAAATGTGTGTCAGTCGTGCAGAAGCAGGTTTATCTCATTGCCCCCTCAACATACCTAGCTTGGGGAGAGACTTATATCAAAGTCTATGAGTACATTAGAGAAAAAAACTGTCATGAAAGTTTTTAACACTCTTCTTGGAGTGTACAAGTCATGAGGAACAAATTTTTGCATTTGTGTGCACTTATTTTGTAATGGAATGGGCTGGTCAGGTGCTCAATTAGAGGTACTGCGTTTGCAGCCTTAGCATCTCCATGTGGAGAGGGAAATGCTTGCCTTGGAGGAAGAATGAGCAGCTCCAATGGGTCCTTATTAACCCCAGTGAATAAGACCTATATCCCTCATGCCATGATGATATTGGGGATCCTGTTATGCTGTTAGAAGAACCAGGGTCCATGCAATCAGTCATGAGCATACATGATTTCCTTTGTTACAAATCACTGTGTCCGCTTCTTGGTGGCAATTGAATTGGAATTGTGGTCACTAGGCTGAGGGTGTACCTCAGTAATGTGACACTTGCCTTGCATGTGTGATGCTCTAAATTTCATCCCAAGAGCAACATATGCACTAAAAACAAAAAAGTTTACACTTTAAGTTTATTTGCAGCAAATAAGTACACAATTGAAAGTATTTTCCAAAGTAGTGATTCCCTAATTTAGATAGAACATGTAAATTTATTAGTGTAATATATGAGATTTCCAGAGGGAAATTTCATCATGTTTAGGGATTAGGTCACATTGGACCAGGATCACTAAATATATGTGCTTCTGCATGGATTATATAGTATGGGACTGCAGCTTAATCTCCTTCGTAGGTGAATATTATACCATTGCAGTTGCTAAGAGAATGGGTGTCTCTATCAGCTCCTATTTGTTCCCAGGGACAGAGCAAGCCCCTCAGGTCATGTTGGTCTTTGGATGGAGGGTTACCTTGTGTTGTCAGATGAATCAAATTCAACCCAGGGAGTCAAGGATCTTTTCTGGCTACGTTGATTACTCATAAGCAATTTCAAAATGAATGCTTTGGTGTATTCCCTGTTGTGGACATGAGGCTGTTTTCCTCATGTTGGATATTTTAACATTACAGTGAAGGAGTGGTCATTTCCTGGTCACTGGTGCATTCCCTTAAGGTTATTTGTGAAATAGGTTGGTCAGAGCTTATGGTTCAATAAAAACCACATCTCAGTTGCCTGGAACTTTTCTCAGGGGAAATATTTTATCAGTTATTAAAGGACCAAGGTCTTTCTTGTATTCTTAGGTTCCCAAACTGCTAAAGATACAACAAGAGCAAAATGTCCATGATTTTTGGGGCATACGTATGGAAAGATTTACTTCAACAAAAACAGACCAATACCATGACAGTCAATCTCATAACAAGGATAATGAATAGAGAATAAGATAAAGGTATTGTACCAAGAGTATACCAAATGCAAATGCTGAAGAAAGCAATGATTCATACCCTAGGTGGGATGGTGTGAGGTTTTATCATAATACTCAGAAAACTGTTAAATTAAAACTTACACACTTCTGTCACTGGCATTTTCTAAGCTAACAACAACCAGAGAAATCAAAACCATGGAAAAGGAAACTACTGCAGTCAAATTGTTGAAAAATAAGGAAGTAACCTTGAGAGCAGTAAGAAAGAAATGACTTATATAAGACAGTATCCAAAATTAGCTGATATCTGTAGAGAATCCATGGTGCTTGGAAGGCACTTGGATGACATGACTTTTAAAAAAAGAAAAGAAAAAGAAATCTATCAATGAATACTTTTATTCCTGTAAAATTATTTTTCAAAATATAATGTGAAATTGTATACTGAGAACTTTGTTGTGCATAAACAATTTCTCAAGCATTGCTGATAGAATCATCAAGATTAAATGAAATGATAAAATACCTTAAGTCCACATGGAATAACAAAAAATCAATGATAAATGTAAATGTATTACTACAGTCTTTGTGTTTGTAACACTTTTGTATTTAAAATTTTTGACTTGTGCAAAGTATATTTACCAAATAAATTAAAGTTTGATTAAAATGTGCAAAATAATTAATGTAGATGTTAAGGCATTATTAACCAAGTAGTGTGTTATACTGTTACACAGATAATCAAGTAAAATGGATAGTGTAATATGTGACATAATGACATGATTCAATATGTGAAAGTGTTAGCATTTTCACTTAGTAATAGATTGCATACATAACATCAATATAGGTAAAAATGTACTGTTATCTGGGTAGGGTGACCCTTGCCTATAATCCCAGGAATGGGAGGCATTAGATGGAGTTTCACAAGTTTAAAACAACCTCAACAAATCAGTGTGGCCCTAAGCAATGTGGCAATGTAGCAATACCTTGTCTCAAAACAAAAAATTTTTATTTTATTTTATTTTTTTAAAGACAGAGGGGGAGAGGGGCAATTTTTCTTTCTTTTTTTAAGTTTTTTTTATGTGGCCTTCGTTGCTGAAGGCTTTGTTGTGTGTACATAGTCCTGGGGTTTGAATTCACATACGAATGCATGCCAGGCAAGTGCCATAACAGCTGATCAACCACTCCAACCCCTCAAAATAAAAATTTAAAAAGGCCTGGAAATGTGTCTTGGGGTTAAGCACATCTGAATTCAATACAAATAAAAAAGTGAAAATTTAAAATTATGATTCAATGTAAAACCTCCAAAATAAATTCTGATATAAATCTTTATGTGAGAATTATGTTTTCTCCAGTTTTCAAAAGTGAAGAATAAGGTCTAGAGTGGTGGCTCAGCAGTTAAGGTGCTTGCCTGGCATGTACTACAATATGTGGGTTCAAACCTCAGCACCACATATACAACAAAAAATTTCTGAGCAATGAAAGCCACATGAAAAACTAAATAAAGTTGAGTCTGCCTTTCTGTCTCTCACTGTTACTCTCTCTTTTTAAAAAAGTGAAGAATATGTTATTATTTTTGTTTTTTTCTTTTGATAACTTTCTTTTTTTAATTTTTTTAAATTTTTGAACAACCATACAAGTTTTTAACAAAATAATATAAAATGTGTATAGATTCTGGATATTACAATTACCCCCAGGAGTGCCCCCCAATTACCCACTCTTATCCCTCACTTCCCCTTCCCACAATATCTCTAAAAAGGATTATATTGTATAGCATTACATCTTATCTGGATTTAACACATGATAATAGACCAACTTTCTCACTGGCCAGGGTCTGGTTCCAACCTCCACAGATGAGTGGAGACAATTGACCATTAGTTCTCTGGGTTAAGCTGAGTTTACTCAGCATAATTTCTTCCATAGCCATCCATTTACCTTCAAAGGCTGCAATCTCATTGTTTCTAATTGCTGTGTAAAATTCCATGGTATAAATGTACCACAGGTTTTGGATCCATTTGAATGGTGTGGATTTTATTATTTTTTATTATAATAAATTTATATCCTTCTAGAGATGAACTATCAGCACCATGCTATGATAATTGTGAGGATTTTATTATTTATAGCACATCAGCTAATGATGCTTAATAAAATGTAAGGAAAAGTTAAAGGCAACTAGCTATTTTGTATTTTTAAATGATTTAGCTTTTCATATCCACAAACACACAGAGTTATGAGGCATAGGTGGGGACAGTAGCATACATTTTAAGGTTTTCAAAGCTGTTCTCTACTGTAAATATGTTGGTGTTATCCAAGGCATATATTATATATAAATGCTATTTTAGCTTATTATGGGTTTCAGATGTTGAAGAAAATTTGAAAAGTCTGGGACCCATTGTTTACATTTTTAGGGTTTCCATGCACTGTGAATTCTCAAGAGTTTGAAACATAGGTAAAAATTTACAACATTTTTTTCCACTTTCACGCTCTCATCAATATGAATTCTCTGGTGATGAGAAAGGTGGAAAATACTGTTCAAGACACTGTAACTTTTTTTTTACATTTCTGCTATGATTTTTTCTAGTATGAAATAGGGTTGAACCTTCCTTAAAATCATTGCTACAATGTTCTCATTTGAGCTTATGTCCAGTATAAATTCTCTGGTGTTCAGTGTGGTATGGTCTTTCATTAAAAGCTTTGCCACATTCTTCATGTTTGTAGGGCTTATCTGCTGTTCAATATTTTGATGATTTATAAGTAAGGTATGCTCTTTTCTATTTTTGAACAACCATACAAGTTTTTTAACAGAATAATATAAAATGTGTACAGTTTCTGGATACTAGATTTACTCCCCAGGAGTGGCCCCTAATTACCCACCCATATTACTCCCTTCCCTTACCCACAATATCTCTAAAAAAGTATTAGGCTGTATAACATTACACCTTATCTGAATTTAATACATGATAATAGACCACCTTTCTCAATGGCCAGGGTCTAGTTCCAACCTCCACAGATGAGTGGAGACATTCAATCCTTGGATCTCTGAGTTAAGCTGATATTACTAAGCATAATTTCATCCATAGACATTCATTTACCTTCAAAGGCTGCAATATCATTGTTTCTAATTGCTGTGTAAAATTCCATGGTATATATGTACCACAGTTTTTGGATTCATTCATCCAGTGAGTGACATCTAGGTTTAAAAGCTTAGACACATTCTTTAGATGTGTAGGACTTCTCTCCAGTATGAATTTTGTTGTGTGTTGTAAGTTTTAATTTTGTATTAACAGATTTGTTGCATTCTTCATATTTGTAGGGCTTCTCTTCAATATGAATTCTGAGGTGTACTTTATGGTCTAAGCTTTGTTTAATCTTCAGTATGAATTCTGCAGTGTACTATAAGTTGTGATCTTTGTTTAAAAGCTTTTTTTGCATTCTTCACATTTGTAGGGCTTCTCTCCAGTATGAAACCTATGGTGTAATCTAAGTAGTGTTCTTTTCTGAAAAGCTTTGCCACATTCTTCACATTTTAGGGCTTCTCTCCAGTATGAATTCTGTGGTGTTTTTTAAGTTTTGACATTTGCTTAAAAGCTTTGTTGCATTCTTCACATTTGTAGGGCTTCTCTCCAGTATGATTTCTGTGGTGTACCATAAGTTCTGATCTTTGTTTAAAAGCTTTGCTGCATTCTTCAC
>PVKS010024250.1:0-31306 GCA_004027875.1 Aplodontia rufa
AGAGGGGGAAGAGAGAGGGAGGGAGGTGAAGAAAGAGGGGGAAGAGAGAGGGAGGGAGAGAAAGAGGGAGGGGAAGAGAGAGGGGAGGGGGTAGAGAAAGAAAGAGGGAGGGGGAGAGATAGAGAGAAAGAGGGAGAGAGAAGGGATGGGGGAAGACAGAGAGCAAGGGAGGGAAAGAGAGAAGGGGAGAGAAAGGAGAGGAGGTAGAGAGAGGGAGAGATGGAAGGAGAGAAAGAAAGGGGGGAGAGAGAGAAAGAGGGAGGGAGAGAGATAGAGGGAGGAAGAGAGAGAGGGGAGGGAGGAGAGAAAGAGGGAGGAAGAGAGAGAGGGGAGGGAGGAGAGAAAGAGGGAGGAGAGAGCAGGGAGAAAGAGAGAGAAAGAGAGAGGAAAGGAGAGAGGGGGAAAACTTGCTCTCTGGTGTCTTCTTAAAGAAGGACACTAACTCTATTGGGTCAGGGTCCCATACTTACCGTCTCATTTCATCTTGACTACTTCCTTACTGGGTGCCAAGGTGCTGGCTGGCTATCTGCTCACCACCTCTGAACCCAGGCAGGTTCCAGGAGGAAACAAAAAAACTCTAACCCTGTAATCCTTTTCTCTTTATTCTTTTGAAACAGTGTTTTTCCCTGAGGGGTCCATGACATTTATATTAAGCATATTTTTTGACTAATGCTTTAGAAAGGTGCACGTTAAGAAAAAAAGTTTTCCCGTGGCTGGTTAAGATTTATCTCCTTGGTATTTAATGTTATCACTTCCCACACCCACCGCCATCAGTCTGGCTTGTGGGCTCCAGTGTAGTGAGGCCTCTTCACTTGCCTTGCTAAAACCTTCAGGTGGGAGCAGCTCACCTTCATTCATAACCAGCTCCCCAAGTCCTTCTTGCCTACTGCTGAGAAGTGGCCCCAGAGAAGGTTGTGCTGTGGTGTATCTATCAGAGATTCTCCCCTCCTGATCCTTTCAGGACCACCTGGGTATTTTTTTTTGAGTTTGAGTTGGGATCTTGCTGTGTTTCCCAGGCTGACCTCAAATTCCTGGGCTCTAGTGGACCTCCCACCTCAGCCTCCTGATAGTTGGACTGCAAGTACACATCACCCCCATTGGTGTCTAAGTGTCAGAGGCCTACACCATTGTGTTTGTCAAACATACATATATCTTATTGGCAAACCGAGGTCACTTCAAACAGGTTTGTGAAGGAAAATTTTATAAAATGTTTATGTATTGAACTGTGACCCTTAGTTTTGCTGGGTTTTGAAAATTGAAGGAGGACAGATTGTGAATAAATAATCTTATCTATCAGAAAGAAGAATATCAGTTTATAGAGTCCCAAGTTTTCTTCTTAAAGACTTGTTGGAGTCTTTACAAAAAAAAAAAGAAAGAAAGAAAGAAAGAAAGAAAGAAAGAAAGAAAGAAAGAAAGAAAGATTGGCTTTAGAAAGGTCCAGAGAAAGCGAGCCCTGGAACTTTTCTGTTCCTTATCCTATTTCTTAAAGAAAACCTCCCCCCCCACCCCCCGCCTGCAGTCTCCACCATGTAGCTATTTTAAGTGATTGGCTTTTAATTAAATAACATACATGATTGCAGCTCTATGTAGGTTTTCATAGTTGGATTTATGTATGTAAATGACATTGTTCTTGATTACATGGGGGTTAGAAGCGAGACAGAAAATTAGAGTTCATATAGGGAAGTATACTCACTTGTCTAATTTCACATTAGGAGCTTGTAATGTTTTAATCATATGGGACTTGATATATACAGTCAACTTTGGTTACTGTATACCTGACTAATCAGACCCTGAAATAACCTGATTTTCTTTCCCACCTGGCACTTGGTTTACTGTAGCAGGAGCTAAAATTCTCGGAAACAAACTTGTGCCTGATTAATTTTATAAATTCAAATTCCCAGGTATGCTTATAGAGCTGTGGGAGATCATTTAATCTTGCAGGATTGATAAACGTGTTCAAATTTAGCACCAAACAACTTCAGTTACAGAGTATTTTCTGAGCACATGGGCCAAGTTATATTGTATTATTACTTTCAAGATGAATGTCAGACACTTCCCCATGACCTTGAGGACCTGGACAGCTCATTGTATACTGAGAGGCTTTACTGTCACTGAATAGGCTTTGACTCTGTGCCAATGTCTGAGGCTCTGCAGTAGCAATGTGATGCTCATGACTTGGGACTACTCTGTCTACTTGAGCTTTGAACTTGCACTACACAGGGTAGGCAAACAGACCTGTGCTTCTTTCTATATAAAGCTGGAATGCCAGATATTTTATAAAGGCTTCTCAAATGTGGTATCCCTGGCTGTTCATTTCTCTCCAGACTCCTACAGCATTTAGAAGCTGCAGTCTTTATTTCTTTCTCTTTTTGGAATCATAGATTGAACTCAGGGGCTCTTAACCACTGAGCAAATCCCCAGTCCTTTTTAAATTATTTTTAAAAAATTTTGAGCCAGGGTCTTGCTATGTTGATGAGGCTGGCTTTGGACCTGTGATCCTTCTGTCTCAGCCTGGGATTACAGGTGTGCACGATCACACCTGGCATGAACTGCACTCTTTCTTGGTCTAGCTTGTCTAGATGTCCTCCTGCCTCCTATTTATGTCTGTTTATTCAACGCTATAGCCCTTGTGGACATGTGCTTATGATTTTAATTGAATTCTTATTGGGTAATAGTCATCGTAGTGAATGCCATTGAAAGCTTACCACCTGTCAAACATTTTCTAAATGCTTTAAGTGCCTTTTATTTCCAGTTAATCCTCAAAACACCTTCCTGGTTAAGGTGCTGCTGTTATCTATTTTTGTTAGTGATTGTGTGGATTAGCATGCAGGTAGAGATGGCCCATGACACATGAGCTCCATGTGATTCATTAGTGCAGCTATATAGATGTAAACAGAGGCCACTTCCTGGGGTAGGGGTAGGGTTGGAGGTGGGCTGGTCAGCGAAGGCTCCCTGGAGGAGACAGAGTCTCTCTGTTTTTTTTTTTTTTATTTTAAATTTTTTATTTTTGAACAACCTTACAAGATTTTAACAAAATAATATAAAATGTGTATAAGATGTGTATATATTCTGGACATTGCAACTATCCCCAGGAGTGCCCCCCCAATTACCCTCCCTTATCCCTTCCTTCCCCTTCCCATTATAACTCTAAAAAAAGTATTAGATTGAAGGGGTGAGAGGAGCGGGAAAATCTAGGGGAAGCCTTTGTCTGAGGAAGCACACAGGGGGGGATGCCTGTTTCTGGGATCCAGCTTTGGGTAGATCAATCTGGCTTGAAAAAGGATCCATGCAGAGACGAAGTGGGCTGGACAGGCTGCCAGGCCAGAGCACAGCACCAGACGCAGGCTACCGGGCTTAGCTTTAACCAACCCTTAAGGAATGCTCCCTGGGTTCTGGTCCTCTGATAAGGGATACATCCCCTCGAGAAATGGGCAGGTGTTCTTCCCATGTGGAGATCAGATATCAACAGGATGCGAAATGACTATTCCTTGAGGGGCCCTGCTCTGCAGTGTGACCAGGCTGTGGGTGTGAAAGGGGCCATAAGTCCCGGTGTCTGATGCGGGCCTGATGCCAAGGCTGCCTTGGATCAGCAGTTTGCGGTCTTGTTTGTTTTCACCCTCCTTAGGATGAGGACAGCCACTGCCCGGGAGGGTGATGTGTCACACTGTGCACCCTGGCTCTGGTCAAGTACCTGCTGCTGTCTCCACCACACAGTGGCAAAAATGGCAGCAGGCCACTCTTTCCAGGTGTTGACTTTCCTAGAGCTCAGCTGGGGACTCATCTCATCCACCAACTTCATTGGCAGGGGTGAATGATCCTGCGGTGTTGATGCAGAAACTGACGTGCAGGGAGCTTTGGTCATCTTGAGACGGGGGAAAAGTTAGGCAGTCAGAGTAGTTAGAGTGTTCGAGTCAATCAAGGGAAAACCGGTTCTGTTTCTCTTAAGATCAATTTGACATTCCCCAATGCTAGTAAGGAGGGTCTGGCAAGGTGGGTCCAGAGGCAGACACTCCGTTCTGCTAAGGAAAGTGCCACATTCTTTCTATTGATGCCAAACCAAAGCCTGGATCCACGCAGGATTTCATGCACCAAGGTCCTAGGTTCAGAGGAAGGGAGAGGATGACCAATTGAAGGGAGAATATCCTATAAAAAGGGCAAATCTAACTCCCTCTCCAGCTCCGTCGCTTTCTCCCTCTCCAGAGGAATCTGCTCTTTTCTCTATGCCTTGCTTTCTACTATTTTCTTAAACTAAAATCTGTCCACCATGCTTGCCTTGGTGTCCTTTGTGTTCATTCTTCATTTCGGGGGTACACGAACCTGACTTCCACCAAACTGGCACCAATTTGGCCAAAGTTTGGAAACAAGTAAGTAGTTGAGGCAGGAACGGAGTTGCTGGTGTCTGGGTTCTGAGTTGTGGCTGTCAATCTTAACACACAAGGTCCGCAGCTCTCAGAGGTCTCAGAACACAAATCTGATGATTTGCTCTAAATCCTTAGAAATTGAACACCGAAGCCCATCTGCGTGGCCCAGTTCCAGGCCTTGAATGAAGCGGAGGAACGTGGGACCCCTCCATGGTCTGCCCATCCAGTCACTGAGGATCAGCAAGTCTCCCAAGTTGAGGCCTCTCCAGACAACCTTAGGGTGACATGGGCCGCCGTGCAGACCCCAGTCTCCCTCAGTGGAAAGGTGAGGGGCAGGAAGTGGCTGAGTCTGGACAGAGGGTGGTAGGATGGTGCTTTGTAATTTAGAAAGCTCTCCACAGGGACACTCTAAAACCTGCTCAAAAAAGCCTAATCAACAGAGGGGTCATTTGCAACATAAATTCTTTGTTAAATATGAAAAAGAGGGACTTCCAGCTGTACTCGTTATTGTTGGTGATTTAGCAATTTAGAAAATACCTGCTAAAGGGTCCCTTGGTAGCCCAGAGGGACTAATGTGTCTTCTACAGTCATTCTTGGCCTCCCAGCAACAGCTTACAGTGCTGGACAGACACAACCTTAAAACCCGACAGAGCAGCTGGCTTCTGCCAGGGCAGGAGGGATGTTGGCTTTGAGATTGATAGTGGTGGACGGGGGACTCTGAAGAATCCTGAGGTGAAGCCCTGAGCTAAGCAGAGATCCAAGATGCCCAGTACTGAAGCTATTAATGCACAAATTGGCACAGACTGCACATTTGGAATGGAAATGGTCAGAGGAGAGAGGATTTGGCGTCTTGTTAAATGATGGTGATAATCAGGTGCTTCTGATTCCAAAGGTTAAGTGGCCCCACAGTTACCGAGCTGTGCATTTCCATACTTAATAGAAAAATAAGTGAAAACCTGTGTTTGTGTGTGCTTTGTCCCGACTGCATTTTGCCTATTTGTTCCGATTACCATGGCAAATTACCAGCATTATTCAAATCAGAAAAATAAACTTTAAATGGGAACATTGCAAGACTCAAACTTTATTCATTCCTAATACTAATATTTTGAATGGCATAAATAAATAAAATGTGCTCAAATTTGCAACAGCAGTCCTCAGGGTAAAATTGACATTCAGCCAAAGTGGTAGGGATATTAAAATCAATAGATTATAAGGCAGAAAGCCTTTAGTAAATATTTTCCCGTTGAAATCCTGTCTTTGGGTTTATAATGCTGAAATATCAAAAAGGTTAGATTTGCATATGGGTGGGGTTAGACTGAATCTGGGAACCAATAGCAACGCATTCCCTGTGGCTCTTTTCTCCTTTGAACTTTGTTTTGCTGCATAGGGGGATGATGGGTGCGTGGGGTGGTGGTGAGAGGGAACTCAGGAGGGCACGCAGCACAGGGAGCGAGGGTCACATGTCCACGTGGAAACGGACACCTCCTGAGTGCCCTGCAACAGACTTCTGCACCCTCCCCAGCAATCCATGCCTTCCAGGCAGGAGAGATGCTGCTAGAAAAAATCATCGCTCAGAGAGTGAACTGGAGCCTTGGAGATAATCTGAGAAAATGAAAGATGATCTTGCCCTGCTTCCTTCTTACTATTCCCTCTTGTTTGTGTGGGAAGGGTGGTCTCTATGACTTGGTAACGAGTCCTGTTTGCTGACAATTACAATAAAGCCTCATTAATTTTCAAAATCGGGGACTGGTGAAAATCGCTGTCCAACTAAATAATTCAAATTATCTGACTGTTCAATTAATCTATAGCTCAAATTACCTGGAGACCAATAACAACTTTGGAAGAAGGCATGAGAAGTGCAAACCCTTCTTTGTAGCCATGGTACAGTAAGTAGAAAAGTCCCAAGGTGTGGGATCAGAAATGGAGGTAAATTCTGCCACCATCTTCTCCCAACGGTGCAAGCACCCAGAGGCAATTATCGACCTGAGCCAAATGGGCACGGTGAAGTCACACTGATCCAGGTTTAAATCCTGGCTCAGCTAGTTCTTAGTGTGTGTGATGCTGTGGAGATCAGTTATGCCTCAATTTCTTCGTCTCTGAAGCAGGAGTCGTGCCTATATAATATAGGATTGCTTTAGGGCTAAATGAGATAGTGAGTCTGGTTTCCGGCACTGTGCGGGCATCTAGCACTCAGACTGAACTATTGCTATCGTTCTTGTCCAACCTCAGGCAAAGGCCAGTGAGAGAGAGAGAGAGAGAGAAAGAAAGAGAGAATCAATTTTACATTTTAGTTTTTCATTTGGCTTTCATTGCTCAGACACTTCATTGTGTACATGGTGCTGGGCTTTGAACCCTTGTACTCGCACATGCCAGGCAAGCACCGTAACCACTGAGTCACTGCTCCAGCCCCAAAGATAAGTTTCCTTAATCCAGAAATACTTCACACTCATTTGTATCATTAGTGGAATTAAAGTTTTCTCAGTAGTGAGCTGTTCAAAGGACTCAAGTTGGTGTGTCTAAACAGGTGCTGGCAATTTTGAGAAGGCACAGGGTGAGAGAGAACCCCTCTGAGACATTTGTGTTGAGTGGCTTCCTGGAGCTCTCCCTCCACCCCAGCCAGGTTGACGGAGTCTGGCCCCACAGGTGTCCTTGTGATTCACTCCCTATGACTGCGCTCACAGTGCTGTTCCCTTTAAAGGTCCCCGCCGAATAATGAGTTGAATCATGTGCTGTGCTTTTGACTTTTACTCTACACCCACGGACGCAGATGCTGGGTGTATTTTGGATCCAAAGTCAGACTTCAGAGGAAATTACATGTATATCAACTGGTTCAGTTCGTCATTTTTAGTGAAAACATCAGTCGGTTCGGGGTGAGGAAGCGCTCATTAATGAAACTCCTTGCTTGATCTTTTATTACTATTACATTTACTTACTTATTTTTAAAACTTGGAAGCCAATATCTTAGACTGAAACACGTTCAAGAATCAAAGAAATGTTACTTGGAGCTAGGCTGACACTATCAGTACTTGTGTCCCTGTCACATTCTTTTCTGACTTAGGTACTCCTTCCTGTGGATTTCTTAGCAAGGTCACATTATTTTGTGACAGTTGACATGCACATTGTCCTTGTCAGACTGAGAAGAACTCGCAATCGATGTATCTGGCAAATGCACCCGGTGTGCTCTGATCGGAACGGGACTGCCTTTGGGAGGTTTGCGTGTGCGCACGCTGACTCTGAAGCCCTCCCCAAGGGACGTGGGGAGGAACTGAAAACGTGTTTGTCAGAGCTGTCCCTGTGGACAAGTCGCTATCTCCAGGCTGGCCCAGGGAGAAGCCACGTGGAGATACTGTTTCTCAAGCGTTTCTGCTTTTATTTCATCTCTATACTTCTCCCCTGGGGAAAAGAATCAATCAAAGTTTATTGAGCAAGCACTAATGAAATACAGAGATAAATAAGACAAGGTCCTCTATATAAAGAAGCCTGTGACATGGAAAAGGAAATGCAGAACAGTTTGTGATCAACGGTGGCTGATGTCTCTCAAGGGTTCACTGTGTAGCTGGGGTTTTTTTGAGTAACCAGTGAGTATCATTTCTGTGAATCTCCACTATGATTCTAGAAAGCAATTATTACCTTATTTTATAGTTGAAGAAGCAGAGGCTGAGAAAAATAACATTTCTCATCAAGAGCACGTAGATGGTAAGTTTTGGACCCAGGATTCACATACGTTCACTCAGACCCCACGGCTGGTATCACCTTAGAAATGCTGAGGGAAGACCTGGGGGTTAGGCCAGGCACTACTTATGTCCTGAAAGCCTGTAGCCTTGTGAGTGCGAAGGCATTCATGTTGGGAGAGGTGAGACGCTTCAGATCTGCCTCTGCATAAATTTGGGGTTTATGACACTTCCACTGTAGCAGGTTAGTGGAGCCAATGACCTCTGACCTCCTGACACAGGCAGGCAAACCTCTGCATTGGGGCCACCAGGGTGCTTCGGCAGATCCAGGAGCCCCGTCCCATTTGCCTGGACCTGGGCTTCTGATGACGCAGCTCTATGTACACGGAGCTTTACAGCGATTGTGTAGACATCAGGATCCGAAGGAAGCCGGTGAGGGTGGGAGGGCTTCTGTTCACAGAAGCAAGAGGGCAGGAAGCCAGGTCAGGCCAGGGGCTGCTGAGCTGGACAGACAGGGACTTCCTGACAGGCAGGAGACCCCACTTCCTGGGAGGGAAAATAGCAGGACAGTTTTTTCGGAAACCCTTCATGGAGACACATTAGCCTGTCTCAATGCCACTTTGGTGATGGGTACCCTATCCCTTGGTCCGTGGACCTTCTTGGGGCCAGCCTCCTGCTTCTTAGTGCTGAGGTCCCCTTCTCTCTCTGTGACTGTGCAGGCCTCACCCTGCACAATGCTTCTGGGTGACAACGACCTCTTGGTGGGAGACCATGTGGTCCTCACTCGTTGCTATGGCTGTAATGTGCTCCAGTCACCCAGTACAACCCAGGACCACAGCAGACAGGGTCCCTTCACTCTGGGTCCTTTGCTGGACAAGAGAACCCTTGGCCAGGGGGCAAGGAGGTCCTTCAGCCCCTGTGATGGTCTGGGTTAGAATTGACATGGAATAGACTGGTGGTTGGTAGCATTTTTAAATTCCAATTTTATAGGCACCAAGGCACTTTAATCTTGTATTGCTAGCATGTTTTAATTCTACATCATTGGGAATGTTGTGGAGAATGAAAAAACCATGTTTTAAAATTAAAGGACCTGCTTGGAGTAAAAGGAGGAACACAGTTAAGTGAGGAGCTGATGCTACACGGGTGCCAAAGTCTTTGCACTGGCGGGTGCTGACCTGCCCACCCCGAGTCTGACACATAGACTTTGCCCTCTGCTTCATATTTATTTTGTGAATGAGTTTGGGCATTGTCCAGCTCAGCTCCCCTGCTCGTGGGCAGAAAGCAGCTGGAGCTCAGGGGTTTCGTGTGACCAATGATTTGGCAAGGAGCGCTATTGATGTTGACACTTGCAGATACAGGGGTCTCAGAAGCCAGACCCTGGGGTGACAGGTATTGTACCGTCCCCGTTACTTGGATGAGGTGACCAACAGAGAAGCAAGTCCACCCACCTGGATCAGTTGTTGGAGAGAGGGTTAAAATTCAAATCCTGATGTATTGATCTGAGCTCCAGCGTGTGGGTGCTCCTGCCTTCTTCTCATGCTATCAGAAATGCCTTTCAAGGGCTTTTTACTAATTGAGGATTTCAGGCAAGCCTAAGCTAAGGGATCCTGGGTCCACTATCTTGAATAAATGAAAGTTGAGGTTTGTGTACAAAAACATCTGTCCATCTAACGATTGACTAATTTGTGGCTGCTCACAATTTAAATCGTTAGATGTCTACAAATCTATTTCCGTATTTTAACAGTTGTTCCTGCTTTGACAATCAACTTCAAATTGGAATACTATCAAAACAGAAAAGAAACTAAAAGCCACATTGGAAAGATGTAATATTTCTGTTTTTGTTAAATTGGTGCTTTCTGATCAGCTCAGGAGGACATTTTGAGTTTGGCTTTAATTAGAATCTTTAAATTCTCATTAGTGGGATCGTGTGAGGATGGTAACAGATGAGGCCCTCGATTTGGGGTTGATTCATGGCTGTTTGCTTTCATCTGGCTTGAAAAGGACATAACCAAGAACTGTTTCAAGGCACCTAGAGAAAAAGATTCTCATGGGAAAAGTCCTTGCTCCATAAAGAAAGTAATATTTACTTCTCCAGCTTTTGTTAACTTGAGAAGTTTTTTAGTTATTGGTTAAATAACAAGGAGTGTTCATATTTGTTTTGCAAAACCGACATCAACATCAATGTCACACTGGCTTCTGAATGACACAAAGGACAGGCCCTCAGACCTCTTTGTCTCATTACTCTGCTCCCCAATCTGCTTTCTTTTCCCTGAAAATGGCCTCTGGAGGGAAATGAAACAGATTAAAATGGCGAAGTAATTCCAAACGATGCATTCGAGGCTCGGGTGAAACCAGTGCAGGGCCATCCTTTGGTGTTCCCTAAGTCCCAGAGATGTGTGGAGAGATCTCCTGTCAACCTCACAAATGGCCTTACTCCACCCGGGAGCAGACCAGCACCCAGCTTTTCCAGCCTCTTCCAGGCCAGCCTTCTTTTCAGCCCACCTGTGCCACCTTCAGATGACCTGCAGCCACCCCATCTGCAGAGGACCATTGGGGTATAGCCCCTCCTCCTGCTAAAACAACCACCACACTTGTGTCACCCCCTTGTGCACTGACTTTGTCACTTGCTTATTTACACACTTGATGCCCTATCAGAGCGAAGGCATCTGTATTTGGCGAGACTAGATCACAAAACTCAGTAACATTTTTGGGGAAAAAAAGTATCTCAAAAAAAGTTGTAGATATAGTTCACCTCCAGGTGATGTTTTAAATTTGCTTAATTTAAATATATACGAAAGGAGGCTGGCTCTTTCAGGTGCATTCTGGCGGAGTGTGGGGTAACCCCTTTAGAGTGGGTGGAGCCTTCACATTTATAGATTGATGTCTGGTGTTGGGAGCAGCTGGGAGCAGCAGGATGGGCAAGGACCCAGGACTGCGTGGACAGAGCCTTCCCTGTGCTCTGCAGTGGGTGTCTGACTCTTCCCTGGGCAGAAAGCGCTTCCCAGGTGCTGTAGTCCTCCCTGTTCTACGTGCAGATTGCAATGCCCACTGGGGTGTCTTCCCTGCTCTGCCACCTGCTTCCTCTGAGATTGTAACCTCACCAGCAGCACTCAGAGAGAAGAGGTCGGCCACCACAGTACTCAGATGTCGCATCATTTGAACTTGTCTGTGTTCCAGCTGTCTATCCTTCCAGTTGGAACAAGGAAGGTGCCCTCTTCATCCCTCGCGACCCCTCTCTAGTGACAACTGCTTTAAGGTGATTGGCATGTGAATTTTCCATGTGTCTGCCAGGCGTGGCTTTGTCTCTGCTAGGAAAGCTGTGTGGGTCTGCCACTCTCAAGAGTTGACAAATATAGTCAAAGACACTGGACCCAGAGCAGAATTGCATTTAAAATCTCCTTTTTTCTGCAATAAAAGAGGAGTTGTTCTCTTTTCTACCAGGCACGGTCTTTCTATTATCTGACTTTGTCATAGGCATTAGTGAATGTCTTCTGGAATTGGGAGGAAGATAGAGACCCCTTGTTTTGGTGGCTGCTGCTGAGTCTTCCAGGCTCTCTCTGAGCCCTAAAGACTGACCTGTGCACTGGAGTCCTGAACCCTGGGGTCCCACAATCATGCAGAGGGGTGCTAGTTCACCTCTCACAAGCTGATTGTGTATCCGCCTGGCTGCAAGAGACAGGAGGGTGGTCTGCATCTGCTCCTGGCTAGCGTCCCTCTCTGCTGCTAGGAACTGGGATGCAGTTCCAGGCTGCCAAAGGGCATCCCGTTGGCAGGTGGACACAGAGGCCTTCCTTACATGCCAGGGGTCACATAGCCAATAACCTTGCAGATGGTCTTTGCCTTACTCCAATCGGGAGCAGACCAGCATCCGGCTTTCCCCGCCTCTTCCAGGCCTGCCTTCTTTTCAGCTCACCTATGCCTCTTTTAGTTGAGCTGAGTCCTACCTGGAGGACCCAGATCTGTACACCTGCTCAGGGGTAATTCGATCAACCTCATGCTAAAGAATTTTACACGGGCACAGTGTTAGACCTAAAGGGGCTGTGCTGACCCAGCTGTGGGACTCTGTGAACAGCCTCAGGAAGGGGGAGGCAGCCAGGAGGGGTTGCCATGGTAACTGGGTGAGTGCCTGGGACCCATCTCCTAACAGGAGTGGATCCTTAGCAGAACGTGAATGACATCCTTCTGGGTCCTGCCAGCGTCTCCTCTGCCCCCAGCCCCTTTCTTTCCCTCCATTGTCAGCCATCACTGGGGCTTCCTACTGTGCAGGTCTGCATTGGCATCCCAGCAGCAGAGCCCCAGGCTGGCGTTCGAGTCCCCTGCCTGTGTCTTCTTCACTAACTCAGACTTTGTCAGGCCTGTGCCTTTCCTTCCAGCCAGCGAGCAGGCTCAGAGCCTCAGTTTCTCCAGTGCCTTAGTGTGTTCCTTCTCTGTGCCTGGAACAGGAACAGCTTCCTTGCTCTCTGCTTGTGGAACTTTCATGGCCAGGCCTGCCTGGGCATTTCCTCTGCACTGCACCCAGTCCTGGGCTGCTTCCTTCCCAAACCCAAGCGCTTCTCTATCCTGCATAAAACTAAACACGACCGTATTTAGTTTTCACTTTCATATGTGTAATCGGGCCTGTGCTTTCCAGGCTGTTCAAAAGGGGATTCCAACTCAGTTACGCACAGCTTGAGGACAAGGAGCATTTTTGTTTTAACCCCTCTCAGAACATAGGAACAGAGTGGTAGACACAAATGCATGTTTGTTGAAGTAGATGTTTACAAAAATAGCACAAATTACTTTATAGGATTAATAAATTGTCACTTTACTGTGAGGCCTGTTTATCCTCCTTACCTAGACCAAATGCTTTTGTATGAGGTCCTCCTTGATTAAGAGATTTTCTTTCCAAATCATCATATGCAGACTCCTTTTTTTCTGATATGTTGGTTAGGCATCTTGTTCACACGCTAACATACCAGGAATAAAGAATGTCTTGGATCCATCTCAAGATCTGCCACAGTGGACTCTTGCTGTGTCCTGCACCCTGTCCACAGTTCACAGTGCCATTGACAGTGGTGGCCGATGGCATCGTGCTTTCTAGAAGATCACTTGGGTCTCAGTCTGAGGCTCCACTGCAATTGCTTGCTGTTAAACCACTTGGGCACCATGATAAGTCACCCAGAGGCTGAGGGTCCAAGCAACCAGTTGTAGTCTGTTTTCCAAAGCAGGCTCCTAGTTAAGGCGAGACTTCCGACACCAGAACCACCGATGCCTCTCTTCAATAACTTGTGGGGAGAAAAAAACCTGAAGACTTGTGTTGCTAAGATACTGAACATTCTTCCTCTGAAACCCTTTCAGAAAAGTACGCGTCAGGGAGAGAGAGAGAGGAAGAGAGAGAGAGGGAGAGAGAGGTATTTCTAAGCAGTTTAACTTTCATGTGGTCTGTTTCTCTCCCTTCTTCTTGTGTGTTTTAAATACTGCTAATAGGATTTAGAAAGCAAATCTTTGCCTTTGTTGTGAGCATCTCAGATTTTTTTCTTTTGCTTTTTGAGGGCACTCTTTGGAAATACCAGAAAAACTATTATACCAGTGGAGGTCTGTCCAGTTTCTGATAAAACCAAAACTAATTTATTTTTGTTTATACTCTGATACCTTCGACAAACCTTCTCTGGAGATGTATATCTTCATTCTCAACTCCTTTTGTCATTTTTCTTTTCTTTTTTTTTTTTTTTTGCTTTGTTTTTTTTGCAACTGACAAGGGAAAAAAAATCTGACAGCAACCTTGGAAGACGGTAATGCATTCAAGACATTTTCCCTCTCAGATGTGATAAAAATCTTGCCTAAATCCATGTCCAACCTTTTCATCAGAAAGTCCAGATGGCTTTGCAGCCTGCATAACAGACTTTACCCACCAATGCTTCTCAGTGTCAGCAGAGCAATGTCTTTCTCGCAACATAAATGCAAAACAAAAGACGGCATCTGTGGTTTGGGAAGGATTGGGGACATGGAGGGGCGGATGCTTGTGTTGTCTGGGGAAAAGGTGCAAAGAAAAACCTGGAGCTGGCCCAGAAAAACCCTCCCCTGCGTGAGCACTTCACCTGGTGGGGGTGGGGGTGGCTGGCTGAAAATCCGCTGCAGAGGGGACAAAAATAGAGTATTCAAGATGAGGGAGAATTTAATGTTTCCACTATTAAAGATGAACTACGGCTGATAGGATCAGTGAAGTATATTTGCTATACCCCTCAATCGGAGTGTTCTTGCAGTTCTATTATGAGAGATTCCATTTCTGATGTCAACTGGAGGCTGGTGTGCAGAAATTTATCATCAGCAGAGAGTGTGTAAGAATAGAAGCTCTAGAAAAATTAAGATAGCAATAGGACCTGGCAGAAGTGACATTGTTTGTCACTTATTCTTATTTGTTATAAGAATGACTAATAATTCCTTGTTTCAGCTGGCCACAGTCAGCACATTCCAGTAGGGCGAGATGATTTGCAAATAAAGCCGATGGGTCCTTCAGCTTATCTGGAGAACCAAGTGTGCTGCACTGCTTCTATTTTACAGCTGGGGAAACAGACTCCAAGAAGACGGCAACCTTTTCAAGCTATGTCGCGTTAATGACCAGGTGGACAGTTCTACCGATGTTTTTTCCTATGAATGATTTACTGGCTTCTTCTTTCAGAGTAGTGGCGCCCCCCCCCATCACGAGATGACGGCCGTTGGGCTATGCTTTCTTGTCTTTGCTTTTTTCTCACTTCCAACTTCAAAGCTTTGTTGAACTCATTATTGTATCTTTGATGAAATTCCAGCTGTCTCATACCCTTCTAAGAGTCAAGACATACCTCTCTTCTGAAGCCATCCCTAGTCAGCCATCCCTGGCTGTGTCCAGCTCTGACAACCTTGTGCACCCACAGCTAAAGCAATGGCTCTCAGCCCTGCCTTCATTCTATATTCTCCCTGGGAGATTTAAAAACATTTCACTTCCAAGGCCCTCACTAGACCAATGATCGCTGGATGATGGGATGAGGTGGGCATCTTTTTAAACATAGATTTCAAAGTGGAGCTGGAGTGGAGAGTCACTGGCAAGGAGGGGAAGAGCTGGCTTTTTCTGGAGGAGCTTACATTCTTTTCCCGGGCTAACCATCTGCATGTCTCCGTTATGGCTTTAGCCATTTAGGTAAGCTTCAGTGTTCCTGCAAGGCCAGGACAATGTCTTTCTGTGTGGGATCTTGCCATACTGTTTGGGGCGGAATTCCATAGTGACGTTTGTAAATGTTGAGTGGCTGATGCATGGGGCTAGGGAGTGTGAATGTGACACAGGAGCGAGAAAAATCAGAAGGGGGAAAACCAAGAAGTGACAGTCAGGGTGTTGTGTAATCCTGAAAAAAGTAAGACACTTTGGCCCAGGAGGCTATCTGTGGGGTAGGTGCATTTGCCCCAAGCAGAATTGTTGAATTCATGTGCACTCTTCACCTCTAAGGCCATTTAGGTCACAGTCAGATAGGCCATCAAAACTTCACTAGAAACATAATTGAGGCAATGTCTCCAAAAGATAGATGACTTAATTTAGGAGAAAGAAAAGCACAGTGAACAGGGAGGATGATGACTCTGAGTCCACACTGTGTTGGCAGCAGAAGCCCAGGATGAAGAGCTTTGTGGTTTTTGTTTCCCATCCAAGTAGTTGATGGGTTGGTTCTGTCTCCTGAATTCTAGTTTATTTAGAGAGCAGAAATAGCAGAGTATATGAAGGGACTCATTAAAGATTTTTGATATTTAGAGTTATCTAAGTCTGATATATGAAATAATGTTAAATTGTTATATTTTATTGATTATTTTAAAATATTCTCACTAAAGAAATAATCTTTAAGGTCATCTAATATGGGAAAATTAGAGTTTCTTTAAAATTGTTAATTACACAGTAGAAAAACATGGCCTTATGTGTGTTGTATCAGTAAGCACCCGCTGTGTAACAAGCTATCTCAAACTCAATAATTTAATAAACAAGCATTTATAATTTACTTAGGAGTCTGACATTTGGTTGGGGTAGAACTGATGTAGGCTGGGCCCTGTAGGTTGGCAACTGTGGTTAAGGATCAGGCTTGCTCCTCTTAAATCTTATCCCTCTTGGATTGGCAACTACCTGAAAGACGTTCCTCTCATGGTGATGTGCAAGGGTCCTAGTTCAGATTCTGGAATGAATTTAAAATATCTGCTCACACAATCCTGTAATTTCTTTGAGGAAGATACATGTGTAAGACCAATATCAGTAGGGTGGGAAAACATACTCCTTCCTGGGTGAGGGGGGAAAAAGTAGATACACACTAACCTGTAGTCAACCAACCTCAGCAGGCTTAGTGTAGGGTGTGGAATAATGTAATGTATCTAGGAAAGTCAACTAAGTGTTTCACTTTCTGTGTCTGGTCCCTGTTTTGTAATGGTGATGGCTTGGAATGGAATCACCAGATTTGGCAGTAAGAATCACTTGTGATTCTTACATCTGCAACTTATCTTGTGCCTTTAAAGATAGCTACCAGATAGAAGCACCTACGTGGTGGGAGGAATACTGCAGGATAGATCTTGTGCATGGAGTTTTTCCTATGGTGTTTGGGTGCACAAGGTCAAATCCTTCATCTTAAACATTGGGGAGAAAAGTGGAAAGGTAGTCAAGAAAGTTGTCCTTAAGTTTGCATGGGATCATCTGTATTCAGCATCTTGTGATTCACAACATATATAATGATTGTGCTATTCCTTGGACACAAGTGGTAGAAAGGAAGGCCCCTACTATTTATATTCCAAGTAGAAAATCTGAATTGGAGAGAATCATGGCACCAGGATTTGAAATGTTTGGCACCACTTCTAGTTTAGGGCATCTGATCTTAATGTGTTCCTCTTTGTTGACCGGCAATCCTACCATCCTGTGTTTCTGCCTTTACAAGTCATTTAGTGACCTGCTTCAGTTTAGCATACTTAGAATGAAATGACCACATTAGTAGGACTTTTCTAAGTTCTGATCCCATGGCTACATTCCATCCAATGGGCACTGGCTTCAACCTTTTTCATTTTTTTGGACTCTCCCAGCCCAAAGCAACTCTCTTCAATCTCCGGGGATGAGCTCACCTCCTCTTTCACTGAAAAGCCCTCTTCTGATGCATACATTTTCAAGTACCCTCTTTTCACATCCAAATTTCTTCTTCGCTTATTCCTTCCTTACTGCCAGCAAGACAAACTGCTTCACCTTTTTCAGTCCAGCTCCTCTGCTGAAATTCTTGGTTTTATCCTTCTCCGTCTCCCTTAGGACATCATCTGTCAATAACTGTCTATCTTTCCTAAATTTGGTCCCACAAATATTTTTTGTCTGTGTATTGTTTCTCTTTTCCATCAATACAGAATACCTATACATACACAAACAAAATGAAGAGCATACTGGGCTGAGTTGTGTCCTCCCAAATTTAAGTCCATCTGGACCTCCTAATGTGGCCTTATTTGGAAATACAGGAGCTCCCCTTCTTATTTGTACTTTAGCTCTCCATGGCTTCAGTTACCCCTAGACAACCCAGCCCCCAAACATTAAACAGAAAATCCCACAAATAAATAAGTTTTAAATAACTTGCAGCATACTGTTATTATAGTACCATTTTATTTTTAAATTATTGTGGTTGGTTGTGGTAATCGCTTACCATGCCTAATTTGCAAATTACACTTTATCATAGGGTAGGAAAAGCATGGCATAGGTGGGGTTTGGTAGAGTATGTGGTTTAGGACGTCAGCTGGGGTGCTGGGATACATTCCCTGTGGATAGGCAAGGAGTCCTATGGGACCCCCAGGGTCTTTGCAGTTCTAATTAATAAAGGATATAGAAACGAAACCACCCTGGCTTTAGAGTAAGTCCTAAATCCAGTGACCGGTGTCTTTGTAACACAAAGGGGAAGAGGCCTGGGAACTATTTGACTAAAGCGCCAACTGGCCTCTGTGGATTGGGCCCTGGTTTCTATGGTTCTTCAGTGCAGGGTGAGAACTGGGGGAGCCAAACACATCTCATGCAACCAATTATTTAAAAAATAGCTCAAACAAGGAGATTTTTAGCTATTCAGTGCATGTCTGCTAATGTACCTGGTGACAACTCACCCTACAGTTGCACTCCGTTAGTGAGATGTGGCCTTGCAGCTATGAGGCCCCAAGCTGCTGGGCCCCTTTGGAACTCACTGACCCAAAGATGGCACACCAGCCTGCCGACATCAGGAGACGGTGAGCCCCTCTCTGAGTCCCCTTGACCTCCTTGCGGTAAGCCTCTCTGAGCAATCTCAGCCAGAGGGACATCCCTTGCATGCAAATCTGCCAGGATCCCCCAAATTCTGCCTGTGTGTGCTACTGCCATCTGGTGGCTGCATCTGTTTCCTGGCTCAGCCTGTAATCCCAGGACCCTCCACAGACACTGTGCCACACCCTGGAGGACATCAGGTGACCAGAGAGGTGGGGATGGGAGAGATGCAGCCACGAGCCAAGGACAGAAAGGACTGCTGGCCATGGAGAAGCCAGGAGAGAGTCCTGGACAGATCCTGTCTCAGAACTCTCAGAAGCAACCAGTCCTGTGCTATTCCCATGTGAGCTCTGTTTTCCAGAACTGTGAGATGGTGCAGTGCTTGAGTTTGTTCAAAACCACCCAGTTGTGGTGCTTTTATGTCCAGCTTTTCCACAGGGTGGCCAGTTGATGCCAGAAGCCACAAATAGTGCCAAGCTCTATGTATACCAATTTTCCCCCCAAAACATATGTATCTATGGTAGGGTTTTATTTATAAACTAGGCACAGTAAAAGATTAACAACAATAACAAATAATAATAAAATACAGCAACTGTAATATTACGCTATGATAAGTTATTTACAATGTGTGAATTGATTATTTCTGTAAATTTCCATTTAATATATTTGGATCGTTATGGAACGCAGGTAACTGACACTTGGGACAGTGAAATCTCAGTTGGAAGGACTGCTGTAACCTGCTGCGGCCTCCCGGGAAACCAGCGCACAAACACAAGCTTCCTCTTAGCTATGCTAACTCCTCTTGCCTCCGAGTTGAGAGGCTGGTGGGAGCACGACTCACTGCGCTCCAGAAAGCAAACAGACCCCTTGCTGGAGGTCCTCCCAAGCGCCCTTTCCTGGGCCGTTTTCCTCAGGGAGACTAAATTCTCCCACGTTTGAGCTCACAGAAAATGACTGTTCAGTCTGTTATGTGGTCAACCAATGCTCAGTGAGGTCCACTCTGTGCCTTGACCATGCTAAGCAGCTGATCAAACAGACAGCTCTTTCTGGGAGACTAAATGTGTCAGGGTAGATGCCACTAAACAAACAGTACAAATTTATACTGATAAGCTGAACTTTCTCACAATTACTTTGTTACTACAAAAAAAAATACTCAGCTTTTTTTTTTTTTTTGAGTGGTCTAACATAAAGGCCATGGGGTTTCTATGGTATCCCAGTGGTCTTGGGGCACATCACAGGGCTGAGCAGTTGTCCTGCAGTTGAAGGTGAGGTTTGTCCTAAATTAGGAAAGGTAGCTTAACTTAAAATGCAGGCAATGTGACTTGTCACATGCAGTAAATTCAGATTGAGCATCCTGGAGAAGACTTCGTGGGGTCAGGTGACGAGCCAAGACGAGGCAGAGGAAGGGAACTTGGTTAAGAAGAGGCGGGACTCATGGGTACAGAGAAAAAAAATGCTGGTCTCAAATAGGAGCTCCAAATGAGATGTCTCCAGGGCACACACCCTTGTGGTGGATCGCAAAGCCACTGCCTCTCCTGCATGCCCTGTGATTGTTTATCTGATGACAGGCACTGATGGTCCTCGGTGATTGCATTCAAGCCAGCTGGAAGACATGCTTCTAAGTGCTGCGAGTGACTGGAAGACCGTGTGATGGAGGGCCTATCTCATCTGGGGGAGCAGGAAAGGACCCCTAGACTAGAACTTGCATAGGCAGCAACCTGAACAAACTGGGACAAGGACATCAGCAGCTGATGCAGACACTTGGAGAATATTTGCATTTGGACCAATGCTAAGTGTGGCCACAGCTGTGGCCTCCTCTTGTCCCTTGCATCTTGTCCAGCAGAGGTGGCCCTTCTCCTGACTCTGGTTGAAAGTCTAGCAGCCTCTGGCTGTTAGAAAACTCTAGTGGCTTTGCGTTGCACACGCTGATTCAACTGGCAATTTAAAGTTCAGGCCAACACTCCCATCGACAGTTGGAGCTGTGTGTGGGTGAGGGACTTGGCTCTGGGCTGAAAGTCTGCACGATTTTCACGGGGCACTGTGAGGCTTCGTCCTGCAGACCTCACAGGGGAGCTGCTCCCCACCCCAGACTTGCGCGTAGTAGGGAGCTGCGGTTAGCAACGCTTCTGTACTTGTGCTCTCCAAGGCTTCTTTTCCTCCCTCCTCCTGGCCTCCTAGGCCCAGGATGGGGCAGGAACCTTTAATTTGGGGCTCCTCCACAGTGAGAGGATTCAGGTCACCTGGCCCTCTTTGCTTCTTCTTAACACTGTCACTAAAGGAAGGAAGGTTTGACTGCCACTCTGAATCTGGCTATTATCCTAATTGGCCACTTTGACCCTTGGCAATTCAGTGACACATTTAAGTCACCACCCTGGGCAGGGCCTGGGGGATTGGCCACCAGAGCGTCTTCCCGTTTCCCTCAGCCACACTCACTGTCTTTCTCACCCCGAGGTGAGAAATGACACACACCCTGCCTGAGCTTTACATTCTCGGCCTCCCAGGTGTCTACAGGAGGTTCTTCCCTTTTCAGTGCTTTGGGGATGTTCTTTCTCTGAAGAACTATTAGGGAAGCATCTTCACTTGTCTCTCTGCTTTCTATTACACCAAACCTTCTTAGCTTTGCAGTGGATTAGCTTTTCTCAAATGCAGACAGATCATGTGCAGATCAAACCCGTCGAAAGACCCTGTGGGATGTTCTTCCACACTCCCCTCACCACCTCACCAGCCCCTCCCGCAGCCAGAGGTGATCCTGCCATTCACATGGCCCAACCACACACCCAAGACCCTGCTCTCCGGGTGCCCGGTTCCTCTGCTCCCATCAGCTTGGCTCACACCTCCCAGAGGGCCCAGCTTCGGCAGATGCCACCTCCTCCACCAATTAATCCCTCCACCCATGCACTTCTATGCTATTCAAAACACAGCTTCCCATGTTTCCAAGCATGTGTTATGATTTGTTCCTGCACTCAGGAAGTGTTCACTGAATATCGCCCAGAAGCAGATTCTAGGTGCCTCCCTGGGAAGCATTATCTTCTTCAGTCCTGAACTCCTGGGGCCTTAAGACGTGCCCCCTAAATGTTTACTGAAGTGGCCATTGGTGTGAGTCCCTTCCTTCAGCTGCTACCTCTGTAGCTTTGGATGATAATTGACGCTCCCCCATTTTTAAGGTTGTTTTCTCACACATAAAATGTGTATAATAACACCTGCTATCTCAGCTTGTGGCAAAATGTATGCAAGCTATTTAGCAGAGACGAGCAGTCCACACATGCAAAAATATATTATTGCTTGGGCTGGAGTGGTGGCTGAGCAGTTATGGTGTTTGCCTGGCATGAGTGATGAGGACGTGGGTTCGAATCCCAGCACCATTGTGCACAACAAAGTGTCAGAGCAAAGATAGTCATATGAAAAACTAATCAAAATTTATTCTCTCTTTCTCTCCTTTTCTCACTGTCCCTCTTCTTTCTTTCTTTTTCTATCATCTACCTATCATCTATCTATCATCTATCTATCTATCTATCTATCATCACCTATCTATATCTATCTATCTATCATCTATCTATCTATATTATTGCTGCTTTGGGGCTTCTGTTGCTCTAGTGGGATGGGTGTGCAAGGGGTGATTTGCCCCTGAGTGTGCCTCTGTCCATTCTGTCCAAGTGTGCCTCTCCTATTTAAAAACCACAGGTTCTGAGTAATATCACCCAAATGCCAGGAAACGTTGGTACTTGTTAGAAAACCCACTTCTTGTGGCAAAAGAGCGAGGGGCTGTGAGGTGCTTCTCTGGTTACTGTACGAATCACACTACAGTGTTAACAGGTTGATAGATTTATCATTACTGAGGGTACTGATTTTAAAGATAACATGATAAAAGAGCTGAGTTATTTCTTTAATTGCATTAAACACCAAATACAGAAGCAACTTGGCTTTTGAATGCTCATAGATATGAGAAAAATTAAGTGGCCTAGCAAAAGTTACCAACTCTGGCTGCCACCAACAGAGGGTGACAGTCGTCTTTTACATGGGATGTTAGAATTGAAGAGATGAATCTCAGAACCTAAACTGATGGTAAATGGAAGAGCTTATACATGTTATTAAACACAAACCCACAAAATTATGCCCAGTCCCCAGAATAAAACCGCCAAGATCTCTCTCTCCCTCACTTTCCCTCCCTTCTTTTCCTCCTCAGGGGTCTTTAGTTAGGCTGATTAAATACTAGGGTGATTAATTAGAACGGAGAGTGAATATCAGACAATCCTAGGAAATCATTATGGAATTCCTCCTGGTTTATTTCCTGTTGTTGAATTCTATACCAACTGCTCTGGTAATCATATCAGACACCTAATTTTTAAAACAAACTGTATATTTTAGGAAAATGTTAGGTTCACAGCAAACGTGGGTGAATAGGACAGAGACCTCCATGCAACCCTGTGATCCAAACGTGCTGCATCTGCCTCATCAGAGTCCTGCGCCAGGGTGGGGCGTTTGCTGCAGACCACGATTGGCCTGTGTGCACATTACTGCCTGTGCCCGTGACTTACATTTGGGTTCATTCTTGGCATTGTTCAGTTGATGGGTTTGGATGAAAGTATCATGGTATGTGTGCACCATTACAGCGTCACACAGAAGAGCTTCACCACCCTGACGTCCCTCAGTGTCCCACCTGTTCATCGTTCCCTCCATTGATCCTTGCTGTTTAGGCGTCCTTCAAGTCTTTCTGTGGTTTGAAAGCTGACATATTTTTAGCACTGAGTGATATTCCATTGTCTAAATGTACCATAGTTTATTTATTCCTTTACCAGTTAAATTTTGTTTCAAAAATTTAGCAATTAGCTATAAATTTGCTACAAATATTTGTGTGCAGATTTTTGTATACCCATTCATTTTCAGCTCCTTTGTATAAACACCCAGGGCTGTGGTTACTGAATAATAAAGTAACAATGATTTTAATTTTGTAAGATATGCCAAATGTCTTGGTGGCACAATGGCTGAGCTATTTCCGGTTTCCATTAGTAATGAACGAGAGTTCCTGTTGGTCCACATCCTTGCCAGCATTTAGTGCTGTCCCTGTTCTGGACTTGGGGTATTCCAATAGAGACGTGTAGTGGTATCTCATTGCTGTTTTAATTGGCTTTCCAGGTAACTCATTTCTTGTAATATAATTCAGTTTTGTGGGTGATCAGCAGCATGGGAAACTCTTTTTCTCCCACATTTTTTAATTGGTGCATTGTAGCTATACACAACGGTGGAAATTGTTATTAAATATTCTGACACGCACACACCATAACATTATTATTTGGCTAATATCACTCCCCCGCACTTCCCTGCTGCCTCCTCAGCGTGGAGAACGCTTGAAATACAGATGGTTCTTTTTATTTTTCTCTTGAAAAAATAAGATGGATAGAGAGTGTGGAATGGATTTTTTCCCCTAGCATTTTGTTTTCTTAGCTGCCAAAGAGTTCTAGGACGTACAGATGTGGTTTTCTTATAAGTTGCTTCTGGCAAGTGTCAAATTCCATTAGATTTATGAAAGATTTCCTATGGGAAAAGCCAGAAAGGTAAAAATTAGGTTCTTTAACGGACATCTAGATTGAAGTCTGTCCGCCTCCCCACAGTAGGTTCTATGGACATCTTAGCGTGTTGGATTACAGGTATTTGTACCGGGGAAGGATGTTTTTAAAGTTGACTCTAGGGAGTTTGGTACTCCATACTTCAAGGGTGATGAATAAATGTTGACTGTCCCTGAGCTTGATTAAGAAAATAGTGTATCATTGCTGGCTGATGTGAGGTTGATTTTGAGGGGATCCCTGACTATTCGATCTTTCTTTTTGCTCAGTGCTTATAGAGCTTCATTCTCCCTGCAGATCCATCTTGGGCATCATGAAAACAACAACTTCTTTTTTTCGGCTAGGTCTGCTTGCTGTGCTCCCTGGCATGCATGAGGTACATCTAGAAGACCTGGTACACTCCTGGGTCAGGGATTCTGCAAGGCTTCTGGCTGGCCATGGTGGGATTTGGTGGTGAAATTCGGTGTGATCAATAACAATGCTTTTATCTTAGATTTAAAGGTTGAAAAGTTTGATGAAATAGACTGGAGCAATGAATGTCATTCCAATATCAATGGGGATCGTAGTAAAATTTCACATCATTTCTCACCCTTGCATATACATCCATGGCCGAGAATCTGGCAAGGTGGCTGGATCTGCTGGTGGTGATCCTCAGAGCCCAGTCTCTGGATGACTGTTGGAGAAGGCAGTCCAGAGTTTGAGGGGGTAGGAAGGAGGATTTTGTTCCAGTGGGTCTGCCTCCGTTCCAAAGCCCTCAGTCACCATGTTTGCCCCTCCTTGTCTCGTGATCCTTCAGACCTGACTTAATTCTTTCTTCAACTGTCCTTCAGTTTCTGGCTTCTTCAGACATGAGGACTTCTGCTGCTAGTCTGGCTTTGCAAGCCTCCTTCCTCCTGGACTTTCCTGCATCAGCTCCTTCTGTCCTGTGGATTCCAGTCTGATTTCAACCCTCCTGCTTCTCCTGTCCAACTGTAAGAGTGCGTTCTCTCCATTAACTCCTCCCTTTCAGTCGCCGCTTCAACCTGCTTCTCGGTTCTTGATTTCATCAGTCTCTACAATCGTTTGCTGTTCATTTGTTCACTCACTCATTCGGCAAAGTGCAATGGGGCCTGTTTTGGAACAAATACTGTGCCAGGTCTAGTTGTCATGCTGGGCGAGGAATTTGAGGGTGCTGATGTTTGCACAGCGGGGTGGTTTCTGATTCCCACACCACTGGAGATGAGAAACTGTTCCAGATGCTGACATTTTCCATTCTAGATAAGCAGCCTCAAATGGCACATTGTCTGTGTTAGAGCGCAGGCACTCCTGATGAACTATGGAGATACTAGGATCAGCAAGAAAATCTTCTTATTCTCTCTGTGTGCAAGCGTGGATAAGTCTTAATAACTTTTCTTAAATGGAGGAAGAGAAGGAAAAGAGAAGATGTGGCCTAAAGTCACTCTCTAAACTCTGTGGGTCATAGAAATAAAGTGACCTGTACACATTAATGTATTTATTGACTTTGCAGATATTTAGGAAGAGCCCACTCTGTGTGGGGCATGGGGGCACTCTGTGCCAGTCTAGTGCTTCTGAGTGTGTAACTCCTTGATTAGGACAGAGACGTGCTGGGGAGGGAAGGGTGAGGAGTGGGGAGGAAGGGCAGCTGGCACCTTGTTACTGCAGGGTGCTGGAGCACCAGTGCTACTTCCTCCTTCACCTCTACTCTCACTTTCCGGAGGATGTGGCATGGGGAAGAGGGGACAGAGCTGTAGGATAACAGAGAGTTCTCAGTTCCTTGGGTTAAAAGAAATGAGGCTAAAGTTTGAACTTATTTAGAATCAAGCTAAGCTATATGACATTGACAATACCTACAGGAACAGAAGTGTCGTAGATTTCAATCTAATAGCTAAAATGAGTGCTTTGGAATAAATAAGGATTCCAGATAGTCTGACGATGTTTATAATGGCTGTGGACAATCTAGATGTGGATATTAGCAGATGAAAAGTAAGACAACCATCATAATTCAAGAATAAGGCAGTAGTGGAGCTGTACAAAGAATAAAAATTGTGGGGATTGAGAAGGAGATCTGGATTTAAATCTAAGCACTGCCTTTATATAGTTATGTGATCTCAAGCAGATAACACAGCTCACCCAAGTCCCACTTCTGCAAAGACAGAGCCTGGAACTCCTAGAGCAGAGTGGCATAGTTGGGTGGCACAGCCACGGAGCTGGCTTCCTGTCCTGTCCACTTGCTGCAAACACCGGTGCCCACACCAGGTGTTTGTATCATAGCTGACAGTGATACCAGTTTTGGTAATGGTTTTGATTAGACTTTTTGTGAGTATCATTCAGATCTGAGGCAGCAGTAGCAGGGCCTGGGGCTGTGCCTTGTTCAAGGCATCTCCTATCTTTGGACAGGGGTCCTTTGCAGAAGCAGAGATGCCATGTGTTAGACACTCCTTGAAAGAACACAATAAAGCCTTAGCAAGTTCTTCTGGAAAATGAAAACAAAGTTTTTTGCTCTTTAATAATGGATTTTCATGTGTTTGAATGAGTACCTTCAATGTTCAGTGTGTCTACACTGCGCTCAGTAAAGATTGAAGTGGCTTGGGACATGTTATGGTTTAGACATGAAGTGTCCCCTAACGCTCATGTGAGAGAGTGCAAGAAATTTCAGAGGTGAACTGATTAGGTTATGGAAGCCTTAACCTGACCAGAGCATTAATACACTTGAATGAATTAACTGTAGTCTGCTAACTGTAGTCTGGAGGAGTGGTTGCTGGGGGTGTGCTTTGGGGGGTGTATTTTTTGTCCCTGGTGAGCTGAGCTCTCTCTCTCCACTTCCCGATTGCCATGTCCTGAAATAACTGCTTTCCTCTACCATACTCTTCCGCCATGATGTTCTGTCTTACTAGGACCAAGAGCAATGGAGATGGTATACATACACTGAGATCTCTGAATCCATGAGCCCAAATGAACTTTTCCCTTCCCAATTGTTGTTGTGAGGTCTTTCGGTCACAGCAATGGAATAACGGACTAAAACAGGATACCTGTCCACCGAGACCTCCAATGATGCAGATAAGGACCTTAAATGAGGAAAAGAACCTGCGAATGTCCCTCCATCCATCTCCTCTCTCTGGCTGGCCCTTCCCTCTGACAGCCCTGGGTCCCACCTCCTGAACCCTGTTCACTGCAACCGGGAACCCTCTTCTTCAACAAGGTGCTCAAACTAGGACCTCCATCTTGAGATGATAGAAGCGTAGTTAAACGAAGCCCTTTCTGGAACCAATGGGCTGGATCTTAAGCCTTCCTGAGAATTTAAGTGCAATTTAAGAAACTGGAAGAAATTACTGAGTCTGTGTCCTAATCCCCTGAGAGTTTCTCTATTCACTCCAGTGAGCAGCTTTAATCCTCCTCAGTCCCCTGACCTCCGGATGGGATTCTTAATTACCAGAATCTAATTTCTCCTTCATGGGCACTACCTGAGTAGCATCTGTCTCTCAAATAAACTCATGCGAAAATAAAGTATTAAAATCAATAATTCGTCTTTGAGGTGAAATGGAACAGAAAAATAACTTTCCTGCCTGCCTGTTCCTTGGTTTCCAGGCAGCTGGTTTTGGTCCATCTCTGGCTTCTGCCTCACACTGTCTCTGAAGCCATGGAGACCTGGGGCAGTGTGCAGGCTGGCTGGCCCTGCTCTGGACATGTGGGGACAGAGGCCGCTCCTGTCAGGATGTGTGGGTTGCATTTTGTATCCTGTACTTTAGGAACAAGGGCAGTAGCATCAACTTCTTTCAGGAGCCACCAATCCCCAGGGGATGCCTGTGGCCACTCACAGCTTTGGGTCAGGGAAAGCACCCGGCCAGGTGCCAGGTTGGCCCGAGGCCAGACACTGCAGGCCCAGCTGTGCTACTGTGGTCTGTGTGCTGGTTTCTCTCCGACAGATTTCAAGGCTCAGGTGCATCCAGAATCTTCTGGATATCTCCTCCTCCTCATTTCTAGGTGTTCAGGAGAGGCTAAGTTCGACTGTTTACTGTTTTATGCTGCACTGTGGTGGGCATTTTATACACATCCTTCAATGCAGTTGTCACAATAACCCTTCAAAGTAGCCACCGCTGCTCTTCTCATCTGTGGAGGACGGAAGTGCACCGAGGTGGCAACAGGGTTCAAAATCCAGGCAGGCAACCCTTCCTCTTCCTTCCTCTCCGCAGGCATCACGGATGCACGACAGGGGCTCCCATTTAAACTGCCTGATCTGATCCTCATGCCCCAAGAAAGTCACGGAAGGCGAGCTGGGTGCACACACTGTCCACGCATGAGCGTCTCCTCCTTGGACCCCTGGTTGTGTGCTTGTGTGTCCTGTAGCATCATCTCTTCTACCCTTTAATTATCCTCTTATAAATTATGGAGGAAGGGAGGGAAGATCATAGGGCTGCAGGACCGAGAGGGGAGGAAGATGCCACTTTGAGGCTTTCTCACCTCTGTATTGAACAGAGGCAGGAAACCCATTTGGAATTCTTCAACCCTCCTGTCCAATGAGAAAGCCAGGGCTCATTCTTCCATTTCTTCCACAGTTGATGAGGACTTTCCGAGTGCCAGGCATCAGCTCATGCGGGCGGAGGTGGGTTTGCACAGGTGAGTCTAGCAATCCCTAGTATTCTGCTTTTGCAGGGAAGAGTTCATTGGGAGGGGCAAGCTCCGGGAAGTATGGTAGTGAGAGAGCTCAGAGACCTTTGAGACTTGAAATACCTGGAAATTCAGGGTTCCTGTGTTAGGGTGTAGTCACTCCTCCGACTGAGGCTTTGCAATGCATTTGGACCACCTCTTCCCCTTGTTCCAGGAAAATCTTCCTAGAGGGGTCTTGCTCATGAGTTGCACAGCCAGCAGGCTAAGATGGCCCTGCATGCCCCCATGCCAACTCAGAGCTGGGGCCTGAACTTCTGAAACATTCCTCCTTCAATCCTTGTTCCCAGTGTCTTCTTGTCCTCCACAGCATGGTGGTTCTCCTGCTGTTTTCAGGGGTCTCTAATGTGGATGAGCAGAAGATTCACCAAGCCCTTTTAGGTTCTCAACACTAAGCAGCAAAGTAGAATTGTAACTGCTCATCGTAAAAAAGTCTCGCTACAACTCACGAGGGATTATCCACTTCAGGTGTGGATTGATCTTTGTGACAAGAGTTTAGCTAGCAAAACGCACCAGTTCCTCCAGTAGACGTTGCCACTGTAAGCCACTGCTTCCTGTGATAACTGGAGAAACAGAACCCCAACAGATCACAAGCAGTTAACTCTGCTTAGACAGTGTTCTCCCTGCCTCCCCCATTCCATGGAAGGCAGAGCAAGGAACCTCTTGTGCCAGTCGAACAGAGAGGCCAAACTTCCATTATGCAAAGCTTTCACAGGAATGTGCTTGCCATTTAACTTTCGGAGATTGCAGATATTCCAAAACGCTTCTGGCTATCGATGCTGCCTCCCAACACATTTCTCCAGCCAAATGGCAATGCTAAAGATCCGTAATGTATCTTTTGCTAACTGGTAATATTTCTGAAATTCACTACGGCTGAAAACCAGTCATTTGGAATATTCTACAGGGCAATTTCTAGCCTCAACTCTTGATGAAGAAAGGAAAGGCAATCTATGGAAACTAAATAGCATGATGGTGATAGAGCTCAGGAGCCCTTTAGACTTGAGGAACCTGGAAACTCAGGGCTCCTGTGTTAGGGTGTAGTCACTCACCGGACTGAGGTTTGCAGTGCATTTTGGACCACCTCTTCACCTTGTTCCAAGGAAATCATGCCTAGAGGGGTCTTGCCCATGTGTGGCAAAGCTGCAGCCTACACCTGCTTCTCAGTAAAACTGAGCAAGGAAGAAGTTTCTGAAGCCCCCTCCCCTTCAGCGAAGACACCTCCCCTACAGGCACCATCCTTGGCCATCTGGGCTCTATTTTCCCATCCTCTCAGAGAGAGCACTGGGAGACCACTGCTCCCCCCAGCCATTGACACCTCCACTTAGAAGCTGGGCCCTTATTTGAGCAGTCTCTGGCTCCCAGCCTCTAGGGCAACCTGCAAGCCCTCCTCCCCCAGGTGGGTTCAGGTGTGAGCCCAGGGTAGAGGGTGAGCACTGCCAGCTGCTGCCTAGCCCTCCTCACAGCTGCCACCCCTGGGGTCCTTGGCACCTGAGCATTTTGTCCTGCTGTGTTCTCCTCCCTTGCCTGTGCTGTGAACATCATCTGCCCCACCTAGGTAAGAAAGGCCCCCAGGAGGCATCAAACCACAAACACAACAGAAGCCAAGGCGACCCCCCTCCACAAAGGAGGGGTTTAGAGGTTTGAAGGGACAGGCCCTTCCTTAGAGGGTTCAGTGCCTGCACTGTTGCAGCTCCTGGGGCTCAGGGTCCACTTGGGGGATCTCTCAGGCTCTTGAGTATTTCACTGGTGGTACAAAAATTTCTGGGATGTTTCATCCTCCTTATAATGAGAAAGGAGGAGACAAAAGGCCTCCTAAGACTCTTTAAATAGCACCCCAGGACACCAGTTCTTAAGACAGCCTTGCTTTTAGTCTCCATTCTCACTGATCCTCATCCCCATAGCCTCACTGGTCAAATAGGGTAGGGCAAGAACTCCTTCCCCAGCCCAGAGCCTCCCCTCACCCATCCCCCTATCTCTGGGAGGAGGCGGGATGCAGGGAAAGACCTCAGAAACTGTAGACCTCCCTTTCTGCTTCCCCAGCCACCCCTCCCATGGGGCAGGGACCTCTAGGGACAGGCCAGGGGAGGCTAGGTAAGCAAGCTCTAGCCAGGAGCCCAGCCAGCAGCTGCTGGACCGGACCTGTGTGCTCAGGTGACAGATGAAGGTCTGCAGGGGGCCCTCCTGCCCAAGCGCCTTCATTGACTGCCGCCTGGTTGCCCAGCATGGCCCAGTGAACTCAAAGCATCACGAATGCGGTTTTTGGCAAGGCTAGGGTTTCCAAGCCTCCCAGCAAGCCATACATCATGAAATATTGATATGGTTCCACTAGACTGCTGCACCTGACATTTGATTTATAGCTTTAGGTGTTCTTTTTAAATTCTAAACAGTCAATGAAGGATCAAAGGAAATGTCAAATTTGTAGTAGTCAAGCTCAGAGTAGCACTACCAGAGTCAGAAAGGGAGTCTCCCAAGGTTGCTTCCCGCTAGCTGGCTCTTTCCAGGCCCACCCTGGGTGGGGCTTCGAGGTTCTCAGCTACCAGTCTCACGCCCCAACATTTCAAACATTTATCACGTTAAATATCAACCTCCAGAATATTGCCTTCGTTTAAGCTTTTCACGTTCCAATGATTTTTTATTATTTCCATCGACCAAAATAAATGAAGAAAATGTTTTAGACTACACTTGAAAGCATGTTAAAATCAATAACTGGATTTTAAAAGATTTAAAATGTCTTGAATACATTCATTTTCAAACATTTCCCTCTGATCTTTAAATAGCTTTTCTTGGAGCATAACATTTTTTTGAAAAGTCAAATAT
>PVKS010024251.1:0-31308 GCA_004027875.1 Aplodontia rufa
CCCTGTACCACCTCCCGCAGCACCTCCCACCCCTGTGCCCCCTCCTGCAGCTCCTTCCCTCTCCGGCCTCCCAATACTGCATCCCGCCCTCAGCACCTTCCTTGCGTCTGTGTCCCCCTGCTCCGGCATTCTCTCTCTACGCTGGTGTGTCCCTCTGCCCTGGCATCGTTTTTCCCCCAGCACCTTCCCTCCCCAGCATCCCCCTGCCCCAGGATCCCCCTGTCCCAGTATCCCCCTGCCCCAGTGTCCTGTCCTGTGGTGTGCTTACTCTAGGCCCACAGTCTGTCCTTGCATAAGTAGGAAATGTTGCAGTTAGCTGTAAAGCAAGAGGGTAGTTGGCAAAGTTTGAAACAAATTTTACCTTCAACCTTTTTAGGGGAGAATAGAATTGGCCTGAACCCTGGGGAAAGGTCTTAAGTAGTAGGGAGGAGAACTTGCCTGGGCTGAGTACCTTTGTTTTTAGGATTAGTCCTCAGAAGATTTGCTTCTCATTCCTATGCCTGCACTGGTTGTCTTTGTTCTTGTGAGCAAAGGAATGACGGTTGCTTTCTGGGCACTTGGTAGTCTGTCTTTCAAGAAAGAGGGAAGCCTGTAAGGCTCAGGAATTGGCACTGTCCTTGGGGGAGTAGAGGGACCCTTGAAGGTGGTAGGATTCTGCCTGGTTCCAAGCTCTGGGACCCCTGGTTTTACAACTGGGACCTGGCTGCTGGGAGTGTTCTGAGAAACCTAGTTTGTCATTAGAAAGCTTTTTTGCGTGTTCAGTAGTAATTGCTTCCAACACGGATCACTGGTCACTACAAATGGTTCATGCTGTGGCTATTCCCCCAGCCCTGGTCAGAGTTTTCTTTGCCATCATTCTGCCTACAGAGCATGTCCTTCTCTAGCTCATTCTCCACGTGATACTCCCTTTAAGAAATGATACCCAGATTGGACTTTGTGTAGACCGGAATCAGGAAGCCCCTTTGCCCCGCTTACAGCTTCACTACATCTTGCTCCTGGTCCTGCTGGGGAGGGAGGGTGCTAAGGGTTCCAGCAACAGAGTACCCAGTCAGGGCAGCAACCTGGAAGTGCTTCTCCACTACTTTGAGAAGTAATTGGTGCAGTAGCAGGTTTGGTTAGTGAGGACATCTTCAGGTATGCTGTGGGTGATTTTGGTGGTGCAGCACGGTGACTGATGACATCCAAGTCAGCAGTGAGCAGTGATGTATGTTCCTTAGGAGGGAGTGTTGGGTTACTGGGCAAAGCCATAGTAAACACCACACCACCAGTGCTTACCTGTGTGCCAGTGGCAGTAGATGAGGTTGCCTGATGGTTGGAGGGTTAACAAGATGTTTCAGGTGAAAAGCGTTGTCCCCTGTCAGTTTCTAAAAGCTGCACTGGTGTTAAAAACGCAGGACTTTGGCCACATGGTTCTGGATTTGACGCCAGTTCCTGTGCATTGGTTCCTCTCCAGCAAGCCTCACCTTGTGACTTGAAATGAGGTTGTGCCTGGCGGGTGGCACCAGTAGAAAGGTGGTAGCTATTTTTACTAAAAAATTGTCCTTTGGTATGGAATACACTTTAAAAATGAAGAAAAGGTGCTGGAGCAGTGGCTTAGTGGTTGGAGCATTTGCCTGGCATGTACAAGGACCAGGGTTAGAACCCCAGCAGTAAGTACACTACTAAGTGTTGGAGAAACAAAAACCAAATGAAAAAAATAAATAAAAAATAAATAAAAGTTCAAAATAAGTGAGAGGTACTTAGTGAACAAGGAAACATACCTAATGCACAGTTTTGGTGTTGAGAGAGACCAGCAGCATTATGTGCAGACTTCTGGGTGAAGAGGTGCCTTTCTTGACCTGACACTCCACAGGATATATGGTTTTCTAAATAGACTGTTAAGTAACCAAATGCATGGCTCCACTTTTAACTGGTGACCTAGATTTTAGGATGACTGTGTTAGGCTAGATGGGGTGTTGCCTCAGAGCTAAGCAGCTCATCCAAGATTAAACTCAAATGGTCAGTACTTAATCCACCCATCTAAGTTAGCTAGCGTGGGCTGTCATCGAATGGTGGCTCTCACGCAACTTCAGATGGAACTGACAGGAAGTGATTGAATTGGGATTTGAAGTCTCTTGTTGAGCTCTCACATGTTGATCACAGAGATTGAAGTGTGAGGAGCCTGCACACACTTTGTTCACCAGCTGTGAGAAGCCAGGGTCACACAGCTGGTATTTGTTTTCACCCTGGTAAACCTTGCCCTCCACTTGTCTCCCTGGTGTTTCTTTCCTACAGTTAAGAGATGCACAGGCTGGGAGAGAGCACTGCAGAGTGGTTGCATCAGAGTCACCATCTCTAAAATTTTGACTTTGCCATGGCTGCCTGGGGCCAGCATGGGTTTGGGAAGGCACTTTGGTATTGCAGGAAGAGTAGGCGCTCTCCAGGTCAAAGAGCATTTGCTTGTGTGCTAGATGAGGGCTCACTGTTCCAGAAGTCAGGCTCCCAGGTGACAAGGCAGTTGCTGCACATTTGGGGCGAGCTGGAAATCCCTGTGGGAAACTGGTGGCTGCTGATCCTACACCGTAGCTCCAGCTATGACACTCATCCAGTGTTTGTTACAATAAAGTGTTTGTCACAATGTGTTGAAGAGCGGTTTGTTGATTTTTGTTCAAAATTTGAATATCAAAATACCCAAAAGAATAGTTTGGATGGATTGCTGGATTTAGGAGGGTAGTTGTGTGTAGAGGTGTAGAGTTCCCAGATAAAATTTAGGACAACACCACTTAACTTTGAATTTCAGGTAAATGTCAAATCATTTTTCAGTATTGCTGTTGACTTTCTAATTGAACTTGCTTTCTTCTAAATCTGGGCTCTTTGAAGCGTGGAGTAGTCGTTGACAAATTCCATCTGCGTTATTTTCAGAGTTCACAATTCAAATTTGGTGTATTTAGACTCTTATTGCTTTACTCTTGGTGTAACTAATTCTTTGATTCTGGTCGCAGTCTTGCCTGCGTGTGGTCTTGAACATGGGTGGTGCTGTGAGTGCTGGTGAGGACAATGATGAACTGATCGATAATCTGAAAGAAGCCCAGTATATCCGGACTGACCTGGTGGAGCAGGCGTTCCGAGCTATTGATCGTGCAGATTATTATCTTGAAGAGTTTAAAGAGAATGCGTATAAGGACTTGGCGTGGAAGCATGGGAACATCCACCTCTCCGCCCCCTGCATCTACTCGGAGGTGATGGAGGCCCTGGACCTGCAGCCCGGGCTGTCATTTCTGAACCTGGGCAGTGGCACTGGCTACCTCAGCTCCATGGTGGGCCTCATTCTCGGTGAGTGGAAGGGGAGTTAACAGGTCCTGGGTCAGGGCATGAGGTCTCTGTCTTTGGACAGAATGGTCAGCCAGATGCTTGACCTGCTGAGACCCGGCCTCCCTGAAGTTGCCAGCAGCACAGTCCCTGGGTGGTGGGTGGCCAGATGACGTGCATCCAAATCCCCAATTCTTGGGCCTCCAGCTGTCTCTTCTCACTTGCACCCTGCAGTAGAGAAGGGTAGGTCTCCAGCTCTTGATTTTTTGATTGGGTCACTGTCTTCCCTTCACTCCTTTCCACTGAGGGCCATTATAGTCCTTGGTAGTTTTAAGTTCTTTCAAGCAATTTCTATTTTTTGTTTAATTGCAAGAGAAATGCCTGTAAGTTTGCGTGCTTGTAAATAATTGTTAGGAATGGAAACATTGTCACAGGTTATCTTATTTGAAGCCATTTAGTCTGTTTTCCAAAACATGTTGTGATAATGATGTGGAAATAAGGCCATTTCTAGTAGTGATGACAGCAGGATCAGTTAGCCAAGGGCGTATTAGATTTCTGCTTTGTGTGAAGTGCTGTGGTGAGGAGAAGTGTGTTTGCCTGGGAAGGAGTGGATGTGTACCATGAGAGAGCTCTCTGAAGACAGTTGGGTGAGAGACCCCATGAAGCTGGCTGGTGTCTTCTGATGTTGGGCTGATGGTGGTTGCAAAGAGACCTGTGGGGATGTCCTCAGAGTGCTGGGTATGATGGCATACTCCTGCAGTCCCAGCTTCTTGGGAGGCTCAGGCAGTAGGGTCCCTTGAGCTCAGGAGTTCGAGATCAGCCTGGGCAAGGTAGTAAGACCCTGTTTCAAAACAAAACAAGGATGTTCTCAGTGGCCTGAGTATTTGCAGTGTAAAATTCTAAATATTGAGAATGGCTTAGGAGTCAAGGGAAACTTATCACTATGTGCAGCAGTCTCCTCTTTTTGTAATTGTCACTCTAGGAAACCCTAACAGGCACAGTTGATTTTTATGGATATGTAATGAAAATTTGGGATTCTTTTTTAGTTTTGTGTGATCACTTGGTTGCAGACTATAGGTTGTTGTCTTCAACTTTTAAAATGTGTGCATTTTTATTTTTAAGCTAATTTGTTACCACAGCTTGCTTTTGATGGAGAATGGAGAATGCTGTGGTTTCCATGCTTTGAGAGCACAGTGTGCAGACTTTTTATCATATTTAAACTTGTCAGTTGTGATTCCCTTCTTCATAGGAGAACAGTTCAAGGAGCCTTGGCTGAGCTGGCATTTTTTGGGGGGGAAATAGATTATAAAACTGATTAGTTTAGCAATGCTACTGACAGGAGCTAAATGCCTAGGAAGTGTGACTGGTGAGCCTGGGTGGCTTGTGGCTCTAAACACCCTAGGGGTGATGAAGAGAGAGCTTACAGTTGCATGCGGCTACTTCCTGGGTCCCCTGATCCTGGGAATTGCATTGGTCTTTCACTGTGGTGGTGTGGACAGAGCAGCTCTGGGGTGCACGCTCTTGCTCAGACACCTTGGCCCTCTGCAGCCAGAAGATGCAGCTTGTTTGCTCTTTGTGCCACCTCACTCTGGAACTAGAACCTCGGTCGTCTCCCAGGGCCTGTGCCCACTCAATCTGGGTCTTCTTCAGTGCAGAAGTCTTCCCTGACCCTGTCGTCTGGGTGTCATCCCATCTCAGCTGCCTACCTGTGCAGCTCTGTAGGCTCCTGTCCCCTTGGCCCAGGGCTCTCCTCTTCCTTGGTCTTACCAGGGAGGGGTGGAGTGGTTGATTCATGACATAATCTGCCCGGAAGAGTGGCATGTGTTGGTGCTGTGCCCTGACACAACATCCTGTTCCCCACATCATGCTTTTCTGCTAGCAGAGCATCTGTTCCTGCTGTGGGGGTGAAGTGCTTGGGAAGAGGAACCATGTCTCATACCCACTACCAGAAGCAACTTCTTAGTGTTTTTAAAAATTTCTTTCTTTTTGGAGATGGGGTGTTGTTTGGTCTGGAACTCGTGAGTTTAAGGGATCTTCCTGGCTCAGTTTCCAAGTGCTGGGAATTCAGGCCTAATGAGTGTTGGACAGTGAGGTTGAGGATTAACAAGGGAAGCATGGGGGTCAAGCGTCCCAAGCCAGATTAATGCAGATTCAAGTGAGTGAGCTAGCAAGGTCTTCAGATTTGAAATAGTTTAAGGTCTAATACTGTAAACAGCAAACATCACTTCTCCAGGGAGTGTCTTGACGAGGAATGTCTTAGTTGCTCTGTGCATGAGGGACACTGACAGAAAAGTGCAGAGGCTGTGTCTACAGGGGCAGGCTTGGCCTAGGGTGGGTGCTGTCCGGGTGCACCGAGCTGCCCAGGTGCAGATGTGGTGCCTGCACAGCTGCTCATCCCACAGGGATTCTGTTGGAGTGTGCCACACTGTGACTGTAGTGTGTATATGGCATTAAAATCCTGCATGCCCTGTCTATCTGCTTAGGCCAAGTTTCAGTGAAGGAGCAAGGGTGAAGTGTGGAGCCAGGTAGACTGGAACATCCATGTCCACCTCCAGGTTCTCACGCCCCTGCCCTTTGCTCTGCCCCCACTGCACTACTGAACTGAGCTTGGGTTGAACTTGATGTGCAGAGGTATGAGCTGTTCTCTGCCCACCTATAAACCTAGCAATAGGTTTATAGGAGGAGTGCTTTCCCTCATCACACGGGATTGTGAATATTCTCATAGTTTTATTTCAAATTTGGATACATAAGCAGAAATGGTGGCATGCTTCTGTAATCCCATCAGGTCAGGAGGCTAAGGAAGGCCAGCCTGGGTAATTTAGCTAGGTCCTGTCTCAGAAATAAAGGGGCTGGGGATGTAACTCAGTGGCACGGTGCTTGCCTAGCAAGGTGGGGTCAATCCTTCCACCTCCACAACACAGGCCAAAACCCTTATGGATACATTTCCTATGATATCAAAAGTATTCATTGTGACTTGGAACCATAGTTTCATTCTAATAATAATAACACCTATTTTGTGAGAATTATTAAAATGCCTTGGTGGAAGACAAGCGCCAGAACGTGACCTCTGGACAGACAGCGCTGAGGCCTCTGCCAGCGCCGTTTGCTCATTCTCCTTTCTTCTGTGGTTCAGTAGGAGGACCCTGCACTCTTGGTGCTTTTTTCCCCATTTTCAAATGATTCTTTAAATGTTTGAGAGTAGAGAGGCACAAGCATCCATAGAAATGCTGTGTTGTGGGCTGGCCTGCCAGAGTGCCAAGACAGCAACATCTTCTGGGTGTGTGCTGCACACAGTGGTGCACCTCAGGAGGCTGAGGCACGAGGGTTGCAAGTATGAGGCCAGCCTAGGTAATTTAACAAGACCTGTCTCAAAAAATAAAAAGGGCTGGGGTGAAGTGCTCCCTAGTAAAACTAAAAATATAAAAACCTTGTGAGTTTCTGTATTATGCATGCTAAATCAGATGTGTTGCAATTAATAAAGTAGAAAGAAGCAAGCAAGTGTGCTTCCTTTAGTTCTAAAGGCTTTCTCATTCTGAAACCTTCTAGGTCCTTTTGGTGTGAACCATGGGGTAGAGCTTCATTCGGATGTTACAGAGTACGCAAAGCAGAAACTGGACTTCTTCATCAGGACGAGTGACAGCTTCGATAAGTATGTCAGACAGTGGAGGGTTGAGGTAGCTTATGTTCAAAGGGAGGTGGGTGTGGGCGTGCACCTGCTGCCAAGCACACCCGAGTGGTGTTGGGGTAACCCCAGCTCAGAGGCTGCCTCTTGTGATTGTCCTCATGCTCTGTGCTTTGAGGACTTCAGGTTTTCTCGCTGAGTCCTCTGTAAAGACAAATTTTACCAATGTAAAAGCAAATTGTTTGGCTTAGTTTTCATGTTACCAATATAATTTTTTTAAAAAACATTATTTATTATTATTATTATTTTTTTTAAGAGAGAGGGACAGTGAGAGAGAGAGAGAAAAGACAGAATCAATTTTTTATTTAGATTTTCATATGGCTTCTGTTTCTCCGACACAGTTGTGTACGTGGTGCTGGGGTTTGAATCCGCGTCCTTGTGCATGCCAGGAAAGCACCGTAACTGCTGAACCACTGCTCCAGCACCCAATATAAAACCCTTTATCACTGATTTATTTCTTTTTTTTTTTTTTTTTTTTTAAAGAGAGAGGGACAGTGAGAGAGACAGAGAAAGAGAGAAACAACTTTATTTAGTTTTTCACATGGCCTTCGTTACTCCAACACATAGTTGTGTATGTGGTGCTGGGGTTTGAACCCGGGTCCTCGTGCTTGCCAGGCAAGCACCGAAACCGCTGAGCCACCGCTCCAGCCCCTCACTGATTTATTTCTAAAATAAAATTGTTTCATTCGTCTCCAGTTTATACAACAGCTTTCACAATTTTAAGATGAGGCATTAATGTTCTTATTTTGTGAATTAGCGTTCCCAGGGAACCAGTGTGCACTTTCCCCTCCTCTCACTGGTGGGGCTGACCTCCCCTCCTCTCCTCTCACTTGGGGGGGCCAGCCTCCCCCTCTGTCACTGGTGGGGCTGACCTCCCCTCCTCTCCTCTCACTGGCCAGGGCCGACATCCCCTCCTCTCACTGGTTGGACCGACTTCGCCTGCACAGGGAGTGTAGTGTGCTTGTGACATTCACTGCTACTGTGTCATCCTCTTCTTGTGGTGGGTTCCTTTTGGAAGTGTGACTTCAGTCCACAGTGCTATGGGTTTTTACAGTGAGACCTAGCCTGTAGTTTACTTAGACTGCTGGATGGTCTTGTTGCAGTGTGGTCTGTGTAATTATAGAGCACATGTTTTCCTTCCAGGTTTGACTTCTGTGAACCTTCCTTCGTTACTGGTAATTGCCTGGAGATTTCTCCAGATTGTTCTCAGTATGATCGGGTGTACTGTGGGGCTGGTGTGCAGAAAGAGCATGAAGAGTACATGAAGAATCTTCTCAAAGTTGGAGGAATCCTGGTCATGCCCCTGGAAGAGAAGGTCAGATTCCCTTCAGCTGACACTTTTGGTCCCTGGCTGCCAAGCTCTCCTCTGGGCAGTTGATGTAGATTTGCCCTCATAACCGCTTCCAGTAGCACACTTCTCAGAAGACAGAGGCAAGCCCAGGCGCGGTGCTCACCCATGGTGCACAGGCCCGTGTGGGGTCAGGCCTGACTCAGGCATGTGTGGCCCTCCCTGCCCCTCCTCTCCATATTTGCCTTCCTCTTCTCTCCTTTCCTCTTCTCTTCCTTCCTTCCTCACCCTAGCTGTTCTAATTGTTATAATTGTTCCAATACCAGAATTACTGTATATAAAAATCATTAGAATAATTCCATTTTGTTTGCTTGTTAAATACCTTGCTAGTGTAGTGAGTGCTTCTCCGGAATCCCCACTTGATGAGAATCTTGTTTCAGGGTTATGATTTGGCCATGCATGTTTGTGTGTGTTTTAGAGATCATGTTTCGCTGGGAAAAGAGATTATAATAAATGGGGATGTCAATTAGGTATGAATTGGTCACCAGGAGGAATTTCTGTCAGTTACAAAGAACCGGGAAAGTAGAAATGATAAAAATCAGGAGATAGTGCACTTCTGTGAATTTTTTTTTTTTTTTTTTTAAGAGAGAAGGCCTTGGGGGAATCAACTCAGAGGGAAACCTCTAACCTCCGTGAGAAATCCATTTAACTCAGGGGTTAATTGGGGGAAACATGGAACAATGGGGAACCCAAGGGAGGAAATCTTGGAGTGGCATCAGCCTTGGCTTGCTATGTGAATATACATTTGTTCTTGATTGTTTGATAATGATTCCCCCTTAATTGTTAGTCCGTATTCAACTAATGGAAAAGAAAAAGAGAAGGACAGTGAAAGAGAGAGAATCAGTTTTATTTAGTTTTTCATGTGGCTTTCGTTGCTCCAACACTTCGTTGTATACGTGTTGCTGGGGTTTGAACTCATGTCCTTGCACATGCCAGGCAAGTGCTGTAACTGCTGAGCCACCGCTCCAACACCCCACTTTTTTTTTTTTTTAAAGAGTGAGGGACAGTGAGAGAGAGAAAGAGAGAATCAATTTTATTTAGTTTTTCATGTGGCTTTCGTTGCTCGGAGACTTTGTTGTGTATGTGGTGCTGGGGTTTGAACTTGCAGCCTCGCGCATGCCAGGCAAGCGGCATAACCACTCCAGCCCCAGCCCCCCACTTTTGTGAAATTTTTAAATATTCATGTTTATTTGGTTCTAGAAGTAATATTTTAGAAAATCCAGAAAATATGAACAATAAGAACTGCTCATAGTCCTTAACCTAATGATTATTAGTATATCATTCTTGTAATACTTTTATTTATGTACATTTTTGGTACGGGGCGTTGAACCCCTGGGGTGCTTTGCTACTAACCTATATCCTCAGCCCTTTTTTTGAGATTGGGTCTCAGGTCTTGCAAAGTTGCTGAGCTAGCTTCAACCTTGTGATCCTCCTGCCTCATCCTCCCAAGTTGCTGGGATGGTAGGCGTGTCCACTTCACTTGGCCTTTTTCAGAAAGATCATTGTACATATTGGTTCATAACTTACATTGTTTTGCCTATCAGAGTTCGAGAATGGGATCTTAAATCATTCACTCTTAACATCATTATGGTGCTTACTCAGCAGCCTGGTACATTGCTTCTTACTGGCTACTGTTATCAAGCTTTAGGTGTATACTGTTTCACTGTTACTATTAAACACATCAGTGAATGTCCTTAAGTTAAAAAAAAATTATCTGTACATATTTCATTAGTATCTGCAAAAGATAAAAGCTCTGTTTTTTTTTAATTTTACTTTTATTTATTTTTATGTGATGCTAAGGATCGAACCCAGTCCCTCACACATGCCAGGCAAGCACTCTGCCACTGAGCCACAACCCACGCCCCAAAACTCTTGTTTTTTAAAACATTGGTACAAGACCATTTGTAATGTTAGTAACCTTTAATGACTTGTTAATATCTTTAGCTATCCAAGTCAGGTTCAGATTTTCCACATTTCTTCAGTGGTTTGTTTGAAAGAGGATCCTATTTAAGGCTCATGTAATATGTTTGGATGATAACTCTGAAGGGTTTTTAGATCTGTAGGTTATTGTCTCTTCCCTTTTCACCTTTTGCAATTTATTTGTTCAAGGAATCAGATCGTAGTCCTGCAGAATTTCATACAGTCTTGATTTTGCAAATTGCTTCTTCTGACCTCTATATTTTCTGTGTGTTGGTGGTTGATCTAGAGGCTTGATTAGGATGATGTTTGATATATTTTGGGGAGGAGAGTACAGGAATGTTTCCAGGTATTTAAATACGCAGTAATTGTTTGGTGTCCCCAGGGACTGCGTCCAGGACTCCTCCCTTGCTTGAAATCAGGTGTTGTGTTAGGTTGTGGCATGTGTCCTGTGTGCATGCTCTTAGACTACCTCTTACAGTGCCTTGTCAGTGATTGTGTGGTATCATCTAGGGAGGGACGAGAAGGCGTTGTGCATGTCCCGTACCCTCTTCCCTGAGTCGGTGTGATGTGTGGCTGGTGCATACGTGGCTGGTGCACGTATGGCTGGTGCACGTATGGAGCAGGGGCCACGCAGCTTCCATGTGGAGGGTGCCACGCTGGTGTCTGCTTTTCCTGATGCCTGTGGCACGATTGTGGCCCTGATGGATGATTTCATTAGCAACTGTGGAATAGTGGTACCCTTTTGATTCTATCGTTTCTTCTATATTTAGTAGCTAGTGTCTTCTATGGAGAGAAAACCTCTTTTTACTAATTGGGTTCCCCTGAGGTAACTTTATACAAGAGAGGATAAATTTTGATTCTTAACTTTTGTTAATTTGCTCAGTATTTTGATTCTCTAGTGTTTGCCAAGGGTCTTGTCTGTGTTTTAGTATCATTATGAATTCCTACATATGAACAGGCCTCATGGGTTTTTTTTGTTGTTTGTTTTTGGGACCAGGGATTGATCCTAGCAGCCTTTAACCACTGAGCCACACCCCCCCCCTTTTTTTAAATGTTTTTATTTTGAGACAGGTCTCACTCAGTTTCTTAGGACCTCGCCAAGTTGCTGAGGCTGGTTTTGAACTTGTGATCCTCCTGCTTCAGCCTCCCCAGCTGCTGGGATTACAGGTGTGTGCCACTGTGCCTGGCTACATGTTTTCATCGTGGTGTGATTTTTGCTCTGTCTTTGGCCAGAACCTCTTTAGGTTGTCTGTTGGGCCACTGTCTGTGATAGCTTTTCTGCGTTCTGGTAAGAACAGACATTCAGTGACTTCAGGTGTTTTTGACCTTGGAGTCGGCATGTTCGTGGGAATTGGTTTCAGAGGCCATAGTTGGGCCCAGGAGAGCTCATTGACACTGGGTTTGTGTATTCAGGGCTTTCTGGAGCCAGGGCTCACACGGATACATGCAGGCAGTTTTGTTTGGTGTGGAGATAGAATGCACCATGAACTTGCACTGGTGACTTGGTGACAGGACCAGGGCACTTTTTATAACCTCCAGTCTCTGCAGTGATGTCAGCCTTCTCTCTCGCTGTTACACAGTGCCACCAAAACTAGTTCAGGATGTGACTGCTATGCGCCCAACCCCCCCATCCCCCAAGCGCTGGCCCTCAAGCCTAGGGCCTTCCACGTGCTAGGCAGGTGCTCTTCTACCATTGAGCCACACCCTCAGCTAGAGTTTACCTCTTTTTGGCCTTTTTTCCCTTCTGTCCCACTAGGCATGTGCAGTCTAGTTACTGTGTTTCAATGTCACTTGAAATAAAAACTTGTCTGTGTTCTTTTTTTTTTTAATAAGTTTTTTTTTTTTTTAAGAGAGGACAGTGAGAGAGAGGAGAGAGAGAGACAGAGAGAATCAATTTTTATTAAGGTTTTCACATGGCTGTCGTGCTGACACTTAGTTGTGTATGTGGGTGCTGGGGTTTGAACCCATGTACTTGTGCATGCAGGGCAAGTGCTGTAACTGCTGAGCCACCACTCCAGCCCCTTCTCTGTATTCTTGAAGTGTTTACAAGGCTCCAGAGTCTAAACAAGGATTTTTTTTTTTTCCTGTGCTTGTCCCTCTACTCCCTTGCCTGTAGGTGACTAATGTTTTGTGTGCTTTTAGTATTTCTCTTTGCATAAAATTAATTGTATCTAGGCAGCCAGGTGCAGTGGCACATGCCTATAATCCCAGCTGCTTATGAGGCTGAGGCAGGAGGATTGTGAGTTCAAAGCTAGCCTCAGCAGCACTTTAGCAAGGCCCTGAGTAACTTAGGCCTGTCTCAAAAAAAAAAGGTGTGGGGGGGCTGGAGTAGTGGCTCAACAGAAAATGTGCTTGTCTGGCATGTGTGAGGACCTGGGTTCGAACCCCCAATAAGTGGAAAAACAAAAACCAGATGAAAAATAAATAATATTGACTCTTTAGAAAAGAAAAGGGCTGAGGATGTGGCTCAGTAGTTAGGCCCTGCTGGGTTTAATTCTTGGTTCCACAAAAAAGGTATGTAGATACCTCTTCTTAACCCTCCTGGCTTCCACTCTCTGCCCACCTGGCTATATGCAATAAGGGCTTGTAGTTTTGTTTTTTTTTTTTTAAATCTATAGTTCATTGTTTCTAACTTGTTTTCACTGTATCTAGAAATTATTTTTTCCTTATGTTGTCTATTTTTAGAAGTCTTCCTTTGATGTATGCTGAATATGGTTTGGTGACGGGCATTTTGGCTCATCTGCCTGGAAGAGTCGTGTGCACATCTTCTGTGCTATTCTCCCATCGTACCCTCCAGGTGCAAGCTAACACACAGAAGGCCTTGCTCAGAGGCAGCTGGTGCTTCTGAGGGCCGTGGTGTGTGAGGGCTTGGGCACCAGCCCCTCTGCTCCTTCTGCTTAGTGTAGCTGTGAATGTAGAACTATTTGTTGTGTTACAAAAATGCATTGGATTTTTGTTTGGAATCATTTTATCTCTAGATTATTTTGAAGTTGTGGACATATTTATAATATTTCATCTTCCCATCTAGAATATGAAATAGGGGTTTATAGTTTTATTTAAGGTCCCACACATCATTTGTTATGTTTAAATATTTGATGTTTGTTGTAGCTAGAAATTCTCCTTTTGAAAAAATATTAAAGAAGTTTTCACTGGTATAAAAATGTAATTAACTTGTTGATATTACTAGTACATAGCTTCTTTGATATTTTTATGACAGAGAAGCATCTAATCTTAGCATGATCAAAAATAGTACTATGCCTGTTTAGGCTGTTGGGAAACTGGCCTAGTCATGTGGCGCACATGGTAGCTGTGCTGTTTGCTTGGGTCCTCCCTGCTACTTCTCCTCTTAATTCGGAAGGAATGTCTTCATGGCTGGCACCACAGTGCATTGGCACCAAATTCCTGTGGCTGTGGGGGGCAGCGTGGTTTCCCAGGGGTCCAGAATGGCATGGAAGGCTGGAGTCCAAGTCTTGGTGCTTTTCCTGCACCCCAGCTGTGTGGGTCCCAGAAACTTTTGACTAGGATGCAGGCGTGGGTGTGGCCGGGCTGGGTGGGGGCCTTGCATGTTAGTTACTTTCCCTGAAGTCAGCTCCTACCGAACCTGGACGAGCCCGGGGAAGATGTCTAGTGAGAATCCCCACAGTCCTGATAGCTAGTTATTTCCTCCTCTTGTTCTTTCTCTATTTTCTCTGCCATAGATGCCTCCTTTAGACAGGGGCTTGGTATACGAAGGCCTAAAAGTTGCTGCAGGAGTCCTCACAAGGGAGCTGCACTCCTGGCCCCTCATGTTAGGTCCACGACCTCAGGCAGCTTTCTTTAGTGTCTCTGTGCTCTTAGATTTTATTTGTAAGAATGATTGCACTTATAAGCTATCTAGTAGCCAAATCTTTTGGATATTCTCATTTTGTCTTTGGGATAGTTGACCAAGATAACGCGCATAGGCCCTTCTGCTTGGGAAACCAAAAAGATTCTGGCTGTTTCCTTCGCCCCTCTGGTCCAGCCCTGCCACTCGGAATCAGGAAAATCCAGACTTGTCCAGCTACGTGAGTAAATGCATTGTACTTGTCTTTCAGATCTTTTAATCTCATTAGAAATCAAAAGGAAACAAGATTGATAAGGAACTTTTTGGATGTTAAAGAATGTCCACCCCCCCCCCCCCACTCAAACCTTAGGATTGTACCAGGGATTTTAGGCATTTAAAAATTATAACCTGGGCTGGAGTGGTGGCTCAGCAGTAGAGCACTTGCCTGGCATGCGCAAGGACCGAGTTTGAATCCCAGCACCACATACACAGCTGAGTGTTGGAAAAAAAAAAATAAACCAGATGAATAAATAAATAAAATTGATTCTTTTTTTTTTCTCTCTTACTCTCTCTTGTTTTAAAGAGAATTTACAACCTATTTGTATCTGTCTTGGGTTATTTTAGCTTTCTTTTACTTCTGCTAAGGGCTGCTGCAATCCTGCTGTTGAGTAGTGTGCTCACAGAAAGGGAGCTGGTCTTGCCCCCTGTGGACTTCTCTGATGGGAGAGAGCTGCAGAGCTCAGACCTGCCACCACCTGGGCAGACCGAGGGTGGTGCACAGCACTGCTCACCTGCCACCAGGGTGGGGCCGCCTGTGGGGCCTGGAACAGTGAGCCTTTGCCTTTCACTCCTTCAGGCTGTAGACCAGGGAGGGGCTGGAGCCAGAGCAGCCTTCATCCTGATGCTTTATGATTGAAACAGCTCACACAGAAATGAGGGTTCCAGTTGATGTGATTTTAAAAAAGAGGGAGCAAGATTACCACACACAGTCCCACATCCATAGACAGTGCACTTTAGTGAGTCTTTTCCTGAAATGTTTATCAGATAACCTTGCTTTGCTAGTCTGGACACAGACCAGGTATTTGAAATTCAGGGACAAGCAGCGGTGGGACACGGGCTCAGAGGAAACTGAGAAGGTTGGACAGAGGGTGGTGTTTGTGCCTGGTCTGGAGGTGAAGAGGAATTACCTAAAGAGAGGAGGAGGGGTGGAGAAGCACTGGCAGAGGCAGGGCAAAGTGAAGAGTACCCCCAGTGTCCTCGAAGCTGGGTGTGCGGGACAGGCTGGGCTGGGGTGTAGGCTGGATCCAGGTTGGCCTCATGGCTGTGGAGCACTGCCGGACATTGTGCCCTGGATGATCTTCTGGCCAGTGGAGGTTGGGTCTGTTGGACACATGTTCCACCTTGGAAAGGGAGGGCACAGCATTGTGATCATGAGCAATGAGTGTTCACTAGACCCTGTGTGAGGCTGGAGACTAGGTGACAACCTTGTGGCTCTGAGGTGCTAGGGGGAGGCCTTCAGAGCCAGCCTTGGCAATTCAGAGTCAGGGGACACTGCTAGGGCTTCCAAAGTGGGCAGCTAGATTCCTTTCAGCTTTTGTCTTCCTGGGCCAGAGTTTCCTGGATTAGTGAAGTGGGGTAGAGAGCTGGTGAGGGTGAAGTCAGCACCCTGTGAGGAAGGGTGGCCTGGATGTGCCGTGGGGGCCACCTGAGTGAGTGAGCAGGCACGCTGTGAATGGGAACCAGCCAGGAAACCACTGGGTTGAGACAAGGTGGAGACGGTGCAGGCGTCTGCAGTGAGTTGGGTTCAGGGATGGAGGCCTTTCTGTAGAAAGGTAGCCCGAGGTGCCCATTGTCTGTTGTAGCCGTGGATCAGGCCTGGACCTGGGGAGCTGGTCTCTGTGGTGTGGAACCAGGGATGTGCATTCATGCCAGGCAGGGAGGATGTTGGGCTTGGAGCCTTAGGGAATGACATGGGGTGGGCGGTGAGGGGCCCTGGGGGTGGGGGCTGTGACATAAGGGCAGCTGCTCCTGGTGGCATCTCCAACAGCGTTGACCCTTGGGAGCCTGATGGCCTGTGAGAAAAGCCCTTGTGTGCTGCCTGCTTTGAAGTGTGCTCTTCTACCGCAGATGTTCTTGCTGTGCTCTGGGGGTTTTGTTTTTCTCTACTTTAGTAAAAAAAATTTGCACTTACATGCCTTAACTAAAAAGGAATATATATCCAGTTTATAAGTTGCTATGATAGTATTAAAATAGGTGATAGAACGTTACTGCCACTGTGTAACACTGCATGGGTTAATGCACAAAGGACATAGTGAAAGGTAACAGCTTGCCACTGACTGGGGAGCCAGGCAATATTGCTTTATTTCTATTTCATAAGAAACAGTGTAACTGCAAATGCTTTCAGAAAGCCTGGGGAATGCAGACCAGGGTACCCATCAGCACAGCCAAGGAGCTGAGTGTGGTAGGGCTGCACCTTCAGGCTTCTTGGTATTTGCTCAGACCCTGTTGCCTCTTGTTCTTTGCAGCACCACTGGCTGTCCGCAGCCTCCAGGACTTGGCCCGCATTGCTATCCGGGGCACCCTTAAGAAGGTCATTGGTCAAGAAGCAGTGAGCAGAGGCGCCAGTGGACTGCAGGACACGCCTCGCTGTAAACGGAGGAGGGTCCGCCGCCGCAGAATGGAAACCATTGTCTTTTTGGACAAAGAGGTCTTTGCCAGTCGTATTTCCAACCCCTCTGATGACAACAGCTGTGAGGACTTAGAAGAAGAGCGACGGGAGGAAGAGAAGACCCTGCCCGAAACCAAGCCGGAGCCTCCAGTGAACTTCCTGCGCCAGAAGGTCCTAAGCCTCCCTCTGCCAGATCCCCTGAAATACTACCTGCTTTATTACAGAGAAAAATAGATTCCATTTGAAGGGGGAGAGCAAGGAAGAGCCGATCGGAGTCTGCCTGAGGGGCCTCCTAGGAGCAGAGGCCGTGGGGAGGGACTGCTGTGCTCGCCAAGTCATAGCTTTTTTTCCTGGTTCTTCGTTGTCTCTAAAGTTCTGATCCAATACTGTGATTTATTTAAACGTGATCTGACAGGACGTGTGCTGCACAGAAGAGTGTTTTCCTTGAGGGAGGTTTGTGGCCAGCTCTGCTGAAACTGAGGTACTGCAAAGACTGCTCTGACCACTGCGCCTGCGCAGGTGCACCTGTTTGTCATACCTGTCACCAAGCAGAACTGCCTGAGGGATAGGAAGTCTTTACTCAGTGTGATGCATCACTGCCCAGGTTTGAATTTATGGTATCAGCCTTTTATATGTTGGCACTGAGTTCCACTGAGCTTCTTAGTTTTCTAGAGGGGAGAAGTTGAAACTCTCTCCCTTATTTTAATCAACTTAATTAATCTTACATGAGTTGTCAACTGTAATTTTTGAAAGCAAAAGTTCTGTGAGGAGGAGAAGAAATAAAAACATCAAACTGCCAGATGTCTTTTTGGAATTTAAAGGATTTCCAAGGAGTCTTTTTTTTTGACACCCTTTGTTACCTAAATTAAAAAGAACCACTGTCAAGCAGTTTGAAGAATATCCTGAAAACAAAACAAGTTCTTTGTTTTACATGTATAAGTGATAAGCTAAATTATCTGTGCTCTACCCACAGGGATGATGATTTACCTCCCTTTAAAGACCACAATGGATTTCTAAGGTGTCAGCCCGCCAAGTTCTCAGCAGGTGGAAAGTAGACCAGGGAGTGCTGTAGACGGTCTGTGCTTCCTGAACTGCAGTTCACTATCCTCTGACCACACGAGAGCACAGATTCATAGATTCATCTTTTATAATTCCAGGGAAAGAGATTTGTTAGTTTTATAAATTTTTGTAACAGATGTCTGTATTTTGGTAGTTCCATTGCGCAGAACAGTTTAGCTCAGTGACTTGTGAAATTTGTCTTCTCCAGGCCTTGTGTGTTGAGAGTTTCCTATAGAGTTGTGGGTCTAGCAGTCAGATGGCAGAATGATTTGGAGTCACATTGCTGGTTCCATACATTGGCTGTTGTTAAAAATTTCTGTTTATCTGAAGAGGAGAGAAGTGGGAATGTTGGTGATGTGTGCACATGCTGGTGGCAGGTTGTGCCCAGGTGTTGGTTGGCCTTCCCTGGCCCAGCTGGCTTGCAGGGAGACATTTCCTGTCTCTGTGGTCTCCATGAGTGTCACAGCTTGACCGGTTGCTTGGGATCTTTTCTTCTTTTGATTTTTACCACAAAGCAGTCTGCACGTGTAGCTGGGAAAATATATATTGTGCTAGGTTGGTAAATACACTCTTCAGTGGTTAAGGAAAGTTCATAGTTTTTACTTGCCTTTTAACTCAAAACCAGGCCTCTTTCTTTCAGAGAGAAATGCATGATTTAAGTTTTCTTTGTAGATATGTAGATGTCTATGTTAGATGGAAATTTTTGGACATGATATTAAGTGAATGATACTTGTGAAATGTTACATTAGATGGCTTGGCTGAATTTTTTCCTATAATTACATATGGAGTGCACTTTTTAAAAACCACATTTGCCTTTATGCTAGACTATAAAAACCATTACGATACATACTATATGTTTTCTGTTAAACTTTTTCTAGTATTTGTATCTATGTATTTACATGTTGTTTGTGTGTGATGTTGAAACCAGAAGTAAAGTAAAAAATACAGTTGCAACATGTGAGAAATAGGTTGGTGTAAGGGAAAGTTGTCAGTAAGTGTCTTGTGATTGAGCGCCTCGCCCCAGAGCCCCCAGGAAGTACTTCTTGCTACAGGGGCTTTGTCAGTAAAACCTGCATCCTCGTGTTCTTGCTGCTCTTGAGTGTCAGGGTCTGTGCTTTCACGCAGCTTGTCTTGAAAAGCGGGCAAGTCATAGATCTGTGCACAACAGCTTTCAAGCTTACGAATATCCAGTACGTAACATGAGAGTCAGCGTCCTTGTAAACATCCTTTCTCCAGCCTGGAACTTACGAGGGAAAAATCCAAGAAGTTTGAAACCTTGAGTTTAATGAGGTGAGATACACAAATAAACACAAGTTAATAAAGGTAGTTAGGGTGTTTTACTCCCAACAGTGCTTCTGTGTCCTGCAAGGGATTCAAATTCTTGATTGAATTCTTTTTAAAAATCTCAAAGTGTATAGCTTTGCCTTTATTGGTGTGCTTTGTCTCACCAGGAATATGTGTTGCTTAGTCCTGCAGCATTTGCAGCAGATGCAGGGAAAGCCAGCCACTCTCTCACTATTGAACGTGATACTGGAATGGGCAGCTTGAAATGCACTTGAAAGTGTGTCTGTCTGATGTTTTTTGGCACAAGTTTTGAGGATTTGTCAGAGTACAGGGAAGTTTTTATCATCTGCTTCAGTTAGTCCGTTCATATGAAAATTCGTGTTTGTGTATAAATATCTAAGTCTGTGCTATGTGGAAGCTGCATTTCAGAACGAAATCTGATTTCAGAGCCTTAGATGAAAAGCAAAATCATAAAGAATTAGTGAACCAAGTGGATCCAAACAGGAACCAGCTAAGTGGTGTGGAAAATGGACAGGCAGGGAGCACCAAGAGCCTGTGGATGCACCGGATGAACAAGAAAGGTGGGGGATCTAATCAAGGGATAGGACCCAGGGAGAGCTGTAAAGTAATGGAAGGAAGAAAGCATTGTTGCTTACCTGCCTTGGTGAGTGGGGTCAGGGATGAGGGTCAAGGGTCCGTGTTAAAGGTCAGGATCACAGGTTAGGACTGGAGGAGGTGTGAGAGGTGGGTGTGTCCAGCTGTGTGCATTCTGGGCTCTGGGTAGCAGAAGGGTGGAGCTTCAGCAAACAGCCACCAGGACGCCCACTTCTTGCCCCTGCTTGTCCTCATCCTCCAACTGGTCTCCGGAGATTGAGAGCTGAGGCCAGAGCTCCCAGATGGAGCTGGAAGTGGCCTCCTTGCAGTGCTGTGGCCTTGAAGGGTCCCTGCTTCCACTTCTACCTCCTGTGGGGTGGGTGGGGAGGCAGCTGTGTCGTGGAGAGTGGTAGATGGAGCAGCAGGATGAACGTGTGTTCTCCAGGACTGACCCAGCAAGGTATCATGAGCTTGTGGTTCAGAACCGTGTCTAGATCTGGACTCTAGGGGTCTGCAGATCTGTCCCCCACTGAGGCCCTAGGGGGTTCTGCCAGGCCTCACTCCATCTGCAGTTTCTTGGCTGTGGCAGCAGAGCCTCAGTCTCCACTGGACGTTTTCCCTCTGTGTTTCTGTGTCTTTTTTGAAGCTAGTCGTAGTGGAGTAGGGATTCATCATCTGCAAATGAGCCATGCCCACATGTATTGGGGCTGAGGACTTTAGCATGCGAATTTGGGGTACATGATTCAGTGTGCAACTGCCCTTGTAGTGTCCCCCATCTCCCTGCTGGTCCCTGCTGGGATGCCCCACCCTCTTCCAGGTTACCCAGACAGCACAGCAGGGCCTGACTCCGGCTTGGGACTGGTGCTGTATAGTCTTCTGCTCAGTGGGGGCTGGGATGATACCATTCTGGGTTCGGGGGGCAGGATGAAGTGGAGGTCAGTCTGTTTGGAGACTCTCTGGGAGCTCCAGGTTCCCTGTGGACCGGGAGGGAAGCTGTAGCTGCTGCCCCAGACTCTAAAGGCAAAGCCACTCTGGGTCAGGGAGGCATCCCTCCTGTCCTGTGTGTCTGCAGAGACCCTGAGTTCTTGTGGGGAGCCTCAGAGGAACCAGGTCCTGGTTAGTGGGGGTGTTCAGCATCCAGAGGGTGGGAGGATGTGAGTTGAAATGGCGTGCAGGTAACCCCATGTAAAACACCAATGTGAATCCACTTCCTGGAGCTTCCAAGGTTTCACCTGGGACCCAGGTCACCTTGCAACCACCCACGGTTGGAGTGCTGCCCTGTGTGGCCTGGACACAGGTCCTTTGACTTGCAAACTTACCTGCGCGGCACCTGGTGTGCTAGTTCTGGGCTGGAGGCTCAGTGTGGAGTACTTGGAGGGTGTGCCTGCTAGGGGTCACCTGCCACTCAGGCCTTGCCTTCCCTCTGTGCACAGAGCAGAGTTGCTGTGGGTTCTCGCGAAAGGACACTTGAACAGGTGGCTCAGTGGCTGCTGATTTCTCCGTGCTGAGGTAGGGCAGCCCTCCGAAACCACGTGCTGAGTCACGATTGCAGCAGACCCCGTGAGCCCTGAGGAGGCCTTGCTGGTGGCTGGTCACATGAGAAGGTGACCTAGACCTGGAAGGACAAAATGGCCACTGGGTTTAGAAGCTGGGTGGACACTCTGTTGGGAGCACAAGTGTCCAGAATGTGGCTGGCCAGGCTCCAGGTAGCACTGGGCTGTGGAGGGACTCCAAAGCTAGAGCAAGGGAGCACCATAGGAGGGTCTCCCGCTCTGGTGAGGGCACTGGACTTTTACATAATAATCAACTAACTTAAAATGTACATTTCAGTGACAGCATGCATGCAGCATTGCAACAACCATCTTGGGTCCAGATATTTTCATCAGCCTAGAAGGGTTGCACCTGCCCGTCAAGCATTGGGAACTCACCCCAGAAGGACCTCACCTGCCTGTCAAGCACCGGGTACCCATCCCAGAAGGACCTCACTTGCCCATCAAGCACTGGGAACCCACCCCAGAAGGACCTCACTTGCCCATCAAGCACTGGGTATCCACTCCAGAAGGACCTCACCTGCCCATCAAGTACTCAGAACCTACCCTAGAAGGATCACCTGCCTGTCAAGCTTTCAGTACCTGTTCCACAGAACCACTCAGACCTCAGCAACCACTCATGTGCTCTGTCTCTGGATTTACCTGTCCTGGGCATTTCATGGGAACAGAGGCATGCATTATGTACCCACTTGTGTCTGGCTCCTTTAGCACAGCATTTTCCAGGTCCCTTCACACTGTTGCGAGTAACAGATTCCCCATCCTTTGTTACTCATTGTACGGAGCGAACACCTCTCCTGTGTCGCACTACTGGTGGATGGACATGGCTGTCTCCACCTTCCTGCTGTTGTGAAGGCTGCTGCCAAATATGTGCCTACAAGTCTTGTTTGAATCCATTTTTTGTTCTCATGAGTGTCTAAGAATGGAATTGATACAGTTGGCAATTCTGTTTAGCTTTTTGGACAACAGCAAACTGTTTTCTACAGCTGCTGCTCCAGTGTTCCCATTTCCCTACTTCTGTACCATGCTTGTTAGCTTTTTTGTTTAAAGATGTTCCTTTTAAATTAGTCATTCTAACTGTGGTTTTGATTTGTATTTCCCTAACAGCTGGACATATTGGATGTCTTTTCATGTTCTCTGGCCATTTTTAAACTGGGTTGTTTTGTGTTTTTATTGGTAAATTGTAAGAGTTCTTTATATATTCTAGATACTAGGCCCTTACCAGATATGTGGGGTTTTTATTATTTACCTTTTTTGTTTGTTTTTGAGATGGGAGTCTTACTATGTTGCCCATGCTGGCCTTGAACTCCCAGCTTAATCAGTCCTGCCTTCGCTTCCCATGTAGCTGGGACCTTAGGCATGCACCACAGGTCCTGGCTCCAGACATGTGTTTTACAAATATTTTCTCCCTTTCTATTGGTTTTCTTTCCATTTTCATGATATTGTCATTTGATGCATAGAGGGTTTTTCTTTTAAAAATTCAGAGAAGTATAATTTATTTTAAATCTTATCTCTGTTGCTTTTGGTGACAATCCCAAGAAATCTTTGCCAAACCCAATGCCAACAAGCTCATGAAAATAAGCTCAAAAAAGAAGCTCAGTTTCTTTTTATGTGTGCTATTATAAGTGGTACTTTTTAAAAATTTCAAATTCTAGTTATTCCAATATTTCTGCATGCAGGGCATCAATTGGCTTTTGCCTATTCTCCATCTAAATTGCTTCTAGTTATCTCCATTTGTTGCTGTAACTGAATACCTGAGATTGGGTAATCCATACATAAAATGAATGTATTTTTACTGTTCTGGAGGCCAGGAAGTCCAAAGGTAAGGGATTGAAACTGCTGAGTGCCTCCCTACTGTTGGTAAGGCCAAGTGTGCTGGAGAGAGCTCACTTTTAAGAAAGCCACTCCCTTGATGACCCACTGATTCTTCACTCATGAATGGATTTATCCTGAGCCAATCACCTCCCAAAGGTCCCCCTCCAAATGTCCCTAGAATATGACTTTGGGGAGTAGGCTTTCAACACATGAATTTTGGAGGACAACTATTCAAACCACAACACCAGGTTAATCCTTCCAGGTTAAGGTGCAGGAAGGTGGGCTCTGTTTTAGCTTGGATGTCCTGTTTTAGTCAGCTTTTTGCTGCTGTGACCAAAAGATGTGACAAGAACAATTTTATTTATTCATGTTTAAATTTTTAAGGAGTTATGTTGTTGTACAATTATAAATACATATGTAGTAACAGTATCATATGATCTGATCCTAACCAGAATTACCTCCACATCACTCATACCCCAGTCTTTTGACTCTTCTATATTTCTTCCCTACAATCAATATAAATGTCCTTGTATATGTATAAGATTGTGCATTTTCCAGAATTAAATGATTATGTAAGTATTATTTGACTTTTGGGGGGATTGTTGATCCCCCCCAGATCCCTCCCTCTCCTCCCTCTGGTTCCCTCCAATCTTCCCCCTCCCTTTTTCCCTCCTACATATCTGTGGTTCCCGTAGATTACGTGTTGCTTCAAATTTGGTGAGTGTAGTGCCTGCGCTTGACTACCTTTTCACCCAAGCCTGGGTTTAGCTCTAGCCTGCACAAATGAGGGAATACATTTGACCCTTGAGTCTCTGGGTTTGGATAATTTCACTCATCATAATTTATTCCATTGCTATCCATTTACGTTCAAGGGTCATAATTTCATTGTTTCTAATTGCTGAGTAGAATTCAGCTTTTGGATCCATTCATCTGGTGATGGGCATCTAGGTTGATTCCATAATTTAGCTATTGTGAATTGAGCTGCTTGAACATTGATTTTGCTGTGTGGTTGTAATATGCTGATTCTAACTCCTCTGGGAAAATACCCAGAAAAGGGATAGCTGGGTCATATGGTGGATCCAATCCTATTTTTGAGGAGTTTCCACACTGCTTTCCAGAATGGCTATACCAGTCTGCAGTTCCACCAACAGTGTGCTAGTGTTCCTATCTCCCCACAACCTCTCCAGCATCTGTTATTGTTTATATTCTTCATCTTTGCCAGTCTGACTCTAGTGAGGTGAAATCTTAATGTAGTTTTAATATGCATTTCTCTGATTATTAGTGATTTAGAATACTTTCTCATGTATTCTTTGGCTTGCTCAGTTTCCTCTGTTGAGAAGTTTCTGTTTAGCTCTCTGGCCTATTTATTGATTCGAGTATTTGTATTTTTGTTATTATGTTTTTTGAGTTCTTTATAAATTTTGGATATTAGGCCCCTGTGGGAGGAATCACAGGCCATGATTATCTTCCATTCTGTAGGTTGTCTCCTGACAGTTTTGACCAATTCCTTGGCTGAGCAGAAGCTTTTTAATTTAATGGCATCCCACTCATTAATTCTTGACCTTAATTCTTTTGCTTTAGGAGTCTTGTTGAGGAAGTCATTACCTACTCCCATATACTGTAGTGTTGCTTATCATTTTTCCTTCTAGCACTTGTGTGGTACCTCATTTACTTTCCAGTTCTGTGATCCATTTCAATTTGATTTTTGTTTAAGGTGAGAGATAAGGATTTATTTTCAGCTGTCTTCAAGTGGCTGTCCAGTTTGTCCAGCACCACTTGTTGAATAAGCTGTCTCTTCTCCAAGTTATATTTTGAACCTCTTTGTCAAATATCAGATGTTTAAAGATTTGTGGGTTTGTCTCAGACTCTTCTATTCCACTCATCTTCATGCCTATTTTCATACCAGTACCATGCTGTTTTTGTTACTATAGCTCTATGGTATAATTTTAGATCTGGTATTGCAAAATCACCTGTTTTGTCCTTCTTGCTTAGTATTGTTTTGGCTGTTTTGGGTTTCTTGTTATTCCAAATGAATTTGAGAATTGCCTTTTCTAGATCTGTAAAGAATGACATTGGTATCTTGGTGGGGATTGCATTGAATCTGAATAGCACTTTTGGCAGAATGGCCATTTTAAGTATATTAATTCTGCCTAACCAAGAACATGGAAAGTCTTTCTATCTTCTCAGGTCGTCTTCAATTTCTGTATTACATTTTCGATAATTTTCGTTGTTATTTTATTTCCCTTGTTAGATTAATTCCCAAGTATTTTATTCTTTTTGAGGATATTGTGAATGGGACTGATTTCCTGATTTCTTCTTCTGCCCTATTATTGTTAGTGTGTAGGAAAGATATTGATTTATGAATGTTGATCTTGTAGCCTGTCACATTGCTAAATTGTTTAAAAGCTGAAACAGTTTTCTGATGGAGTTTTTTGGGTCTTCCAGATATGGAATCATGTCATCAGCACAAAGGGATAGTTTGACTTCCTCTGTTGCTATTCTTATCCCTTTGATTTCTTTCTCTTGCCTTATTGCTCTGGCTAGGGTCTTGAGGACTATACTGAATAAAAGTGGTGAGAGCGGGCAGCCTTGTCTTGTTCCCAAGCTTAGTGGGAATGCTTTCAAAGAGAAAAAAAGAATCAATTTTATTTAGTTTTTCATTTGGCTTTCATTGTTCTGACACTTAGTTGTGTATGTGGTGCTGGGGTTTGAACTTTTACATCCTTATGCTTGCCAGGCAAGTGCTGTAACCGCTGAGCCACTGCTCCAGTCCAAGAATTATCTTCTTGATTTTTTAAAAAGATTTTTTGTTTTTAAAGAGAGAGGGACAGAGAAAGAGAATCATTTTTTTTTGTAGCTTTTCATGTGGCTTTTGTTGCTCCGACACTTTGTTGGGTACGTGGTGCTAGTGTTTGAACCCATGTCCTCATACATGCCAGGCAAATGCCATAGTTGCCAACCACTGTTCCAGCCCCTTGATGTGTTTTTTTTCTTTTAAAGAGGTAATTTTTTTTTTTAACAGAGAGAGGGACAGTGAGAGAGGGAGAGAGAATCAGTTTTATTCAGTTTTTAATGTTGTCTTTGTTTCTCTGAGGCTTCGTTGTGTACATGGTGCTGGGGTTTGAACTTGGGTCCTTGCGCATGCCAGGCAAGTGCCGTAACCACTGCAGAGAAGAAGGTAAATTCAGCCAATTTCAGGTGGAATATTCTATAGATGTCTGTTAAGTCCATTAGATTTAGGCTGGAGATCTCTTTATTGTTTTTGTTTTTTCTTTGATGATCTGTCTGTTGTTGATAATCCCAGGATTATTGTGTTGGGGTCCATAAGTAGTTTTTTGTCATTGAGTATTTTCCGCATAGTTTGGAGCGTTGGTGTTTGGAGCAGAGATTTTTACTGTGGTTATATCTTCCTGATGTATTGTTCCCTTTACTATGATGTAGTGGCCTTCTTCATCTTTTCTGATTAAATTTTGGTTGAAATCCACTTTGTTGGATATAAGAATTGTGACACCAGCTTGCTTTCTTGGACTGTATTTTCACCCTCAATCTGTGGATATCTTTGGATGTAAGGCGGGTCTCCTGTAAGGAACATATTGTTGGATTTTGTTTTTTGACTCCATATGCTAATCTATGCCATTTGCTTGGTGCATTGATACCATTCACTTTCAGGGTTAGGATCGTTACGTGGTTGTGCATCATAGTCATTGTGTTTTATAAGTGAGTTCTGTGCTGTCTTGATTGTCTCTCGTAGCATGTACTTTTATTGAATTTCCTGTTTGTGGGATTTGAGGATTGTTTGCCTGTTCTTATATCTGGATTTAATCTTGGAGAATTCTTTTTAATGCTGGTTTTCTGTTCATGAATGTTACAAGGTTGATCTTATCATGAAATGTTTTTATTTCCCCTTGAATTTGAAGCTGAGTTTTTCTGGGTATAGTATTCTTAGGTGCAGGCCGTTGTCATTCAGAGATTGAAATATTTCCTTCCAGAATCTTTTTGCTTCTAAGATCTGAGCTGATAAGTCAGATGTGATCCTTATTGTTTTGCGTCTGAATGTGATTTGGCATTTCTCTCTCTTACAGCTTTTAATATTCTTCCCTTGATTTCTGTGTTTTACATTTTGAATATGATGTGTCTCAGTGAGCTTCTCATTTGATTAGGTGTCCTATATTTTTCCTGGATGAGCATATCTGACTCTATTTTGATATGGGAAAATTTAAAGTATTTCATCAAGAATGTTCTTTATGCCTTTTTTGAATTTCTATTTCTGCTTGTATCCCAATAACTCTTTAGATTGTTTCCTTTTGATTTTGTCCCAGATATTTTGAACATTCTGATCATGCTCTGTGAGTGTTTTTTTCTTTTTTATCATCTGTGTGCTCAAGCTTACTCATCCTATCCTCATTATTGGAAGTTCTTTCTTAAAGAGCTGAGGTTCTGTTTTCTATAGAAGTTAGCCTATTATTAAATTCTCACATTGTTCTTCTGATATGATTGACTGAAGATTTTACTTCCATCACTTCCTTTTTCAGTATTGTCAATTTCTTTGATAATAGAGTTTTTCATCTTTTGAGTTTTCTCATTTAGTCCCTTCATTAAATCTTTTAGTTCATTGTTCTATTTTAATGGTCAAATCTAGGTTTTCATCCCACTCTCTGCCCATGGGTTCCTTGGTAGGGGAGTTGTGGGTTTGAGGTGAACCTCTTCTAGTTCGAATTTTCATGCTTGAAGAGCTTCTGGATTTTGAATTGAGGTTCCATGTGGGGAAGAAAGGCAGGTCTGTGGGTGCTTCCTTGCAGGTCAAGGGTTGGGTTGTACACTACCACTCTGATGACCACCTTCTTCCAGAAAGATGCCTCTGTCTGGGGTTAGGGTTAGGGGTTAGGTTTTGGGTTAGGGTTAGGGTAAGGGGGTTAGGGGTTAGGTTTAGGGTTAGGGTAGTTAGGGTTAGGGTGGTTAGGGTTAGGGATTAGGTTTAGGGTTAGGGGTAGGGATAGGGTTGGGGTTAGGGTTTTTAGGGATAGGGATAGGGTTAGGATTAGGGTTGTTGGGTTAGGGTTTAGGGTTTAGGGCTAAGGCTAGGGCTTATGGTTAGGGTTAGCGTTCAAGTTTATGGTTAGCGTTAGGATTTAGGTTTAGTTTTAGGGTTAGGTTTAGTGCTAGGGTTACTGTAAGGGCAAGGGTTAGGGTTAGGTCTAGGGCTAGAGCTAGTACTAGTACTAGGACTTGGGTTAGGGTTAGGGTTAAAGTTTATTGTTAGGGTTATGGTTATGGTTAGGTTTAGATTTTAGAGTTAGGGTTAGGGCTAAGTGTTATACTTAGGGTTAGTTTTAGGGTCAGTGTTAGGGTTATTATTCTCTGGCATTATTAATCTTTGGTATCTTCTTCCTCACCTGGCCATTCACTATGTGAGAAGCAACAAAGTTCATTTGATACTCCTTCTCTCTAATGCCTTTCATGCTTTCACCCTTTCTTAACCTTTGTCAACTAGCCTCAGTCTTGAAGACCCCACTCATGCATTGCCTCCATTAGAGTTATCCCTGATAGCATTTATTGCTACTCTTTAATACCCATGACTTAGCAGGAACTCAATAAATTAATTTAAATTAGTTTTGCACGTAGAAAATTTGCACATAGATGACTTAAAAGTTTATCCCTTCAAGGCAGGAGCAATAAAGATAGACATTTAAAGAACTAACTTGCCATTCAAGAGCTAAAGACAACTTAAATATTCAGAGTTATTAATGTAGGAAAAAGAAAAGACGTATCTGTTTTTTTCTAGGGAAAGATAGGAATATTTTTAAATGACTTCACATAGTAGACAGGCTTTAAGGAAGAAAAAAGCTGTCTGATCAGTATATGGACCCATTTCATGTGTGCAAAAATGTGCTCCAAGATACAGGTCCTAAAAAGTGACAGTGACATTGGTAATCCTCAATTATGGACAAGATGCTTAGTGGGTTTTTTCTTGGAAACAGTTATGAGGCAAAGAACAGGCATACATGAAAAAGGAAGCTTGTAGAACTGATGCTGATCCTTTTCATTGTATATAATTATTTTACCATGGCCAATCTATTAATACATACAAGTTATATACCAGGCACAGTGGCACACGCCTATAATCCCTATGCTTTGGGAGATTGAGGCAGGAGGATTACAAGTTCAAGGCCAGCCTCAGCAACTCAGCAACTTAGTGAGGCCCTGAGCAACTTAATGAGACCCTGTCTCAAAATGAAAAATAAAAAGGGCTAGGTACATAAGTTGAAGCATCTCTAGGATCAGCTATATGTACAAACACACAGACACACTTCTATACATAAACTATTGCAAAAGAATTTAATTGCTTTGGGAGTAACTTTAAATCAATGTGCAAATTTGACTATGGATAATATGGTTCAACAAAGCACCCTGGTTGTATGCCCTAGTTTGGGGCTTCCTGTTGCTATTTCAATGGTATGAGATTGTTTATGTATAAATTGTGTCACTTCAATGTCTTACTGAATTCCATAACCAACATTTCTCTGCGACTGGGAAAATAGTTACCCAATGGATGGTCCTTCTTTTGTGATAATGTAACTTTTACTGCTTTGCCAATAAATTTTTCAGGACCCTGTTTCATTGGAAGAATTGTTCCATTGCTTCCTTTACTGTCAAGTGACCCTCAGTACTTGAGATGTAGCCTTCCCTCAGACTGTGATGACAATTTACATTTAATGTCATCTACAGCTGTTGCTATATCTGCTGCATTTATTTTGCCTGTTCCAGGGCTGGTGGTAGGAATACAAAAGGAAGTAGAGAAACTGGAATGTGCCACAAGAAAAGTAACTAATCTTACTGCCTAAATTTTAGCAGAAATGAATCAGGAAATGGCAGAGCTATGAACTGCAGTACTACAAAATCATACTTCTATTGATTATTTGTTGTTGAAAGAACATATAGATTGTCAACAATTCTCTGGTATGTGCTGTTTTAACATTACTGATTATTCTTACCAACTTGATTCACAACTATAGAACTTACATCATATAATTGATAAAATGTCATACCTTCCATGGCCTCATTGGCTTCCATCGTGGTTCAAATGGTTATATCCTATGTTAGGACCTGTGTTGGTTCTCATATGTACATTTTTATGTATGCCTATTGTCTTAACATGTATTCAACAATCTGTTAGCCAGTTGTTGCTATCACAGCATGCTTATCCTCCATCCAATCATATCAGAAATGTATAAAAGGGGAGATGTAGGATAATATATACAATGGAATAAAAGCAAATCCTCTGAAGGACTAACATATAATGATGAAGACATAATCATGGGATGAAATTCTCAGGAATGCCTGAGAACTTAGACCTTAACAGGAATGCCTGTGGCTGGTCAAACTCCCATGTGAAGATCACAATATTATACAATAATAGGAATTCATATTTGCGTGAAGGGAATAAGACATCTGGAGAGAAGAACGATAGAGACAATATATAACCTGATTTTTGATTAGGTGAAGGACATAGACTCTTAGAAGTAGAGATGCAGGACATCTGGTATAGATAGACAATGGTGTTACTCAGACAAAAGCTAATAAACATGGTATTCATTGCCAATATTTAATTTGCTTGCTGAATTGTAAACTATCACAACTAAACTGTAAACTATCACCACTGACTTGTGAGCTATCCTAAGAAATAAATAGCTGCACAGAGTGTCACTGGTGCTCTTGTGCAGTTTTGCCTTGAGTCCCCTGATTTCCTGCCTTAGTTCTTCAGCAATATCTAAGAGGTGATCGTGACCACCTCTCACATCCCAGCCTTTGCTGCCAGCACTGAGAGGCCTCTACCCAGCTTTGGTCTCCCAACTGTGTAGGCCAAGGCAGGCTGCTGGGACCCTTCCAGGAATAGGATATGAGAGAAATAGGAGATAAAAATAGGGCCTTCTGTTGTGTGGGAGATTGTCCCTCTGTGGGCACAGATCACAGAATGCCATTGGGTAGTAGGAGCTGAGTGGAGAACTTTGGGGCTGCCCTGAACTGCAATCCAGAGGAGACCCACAGGTAATCTTGTCAGGCACCATGGTGCCTCCTAACCAACCCTATCCCCCTCTGGTTGCTGGAGAGAGGTCCAGCCTGTGGACAGAAGGGCAGAGCAGCCAGAGAGCCAGATACCCAGGAAAGGACACCTAATCAGATGGGTATTGCCAGTTTGGTGGAAGTCAGGATCATTTCCGCCAGAGATGAAGAATGAAACTGACAAATGCCAAGGTAAGCAGAGTACACAGATTTTGTTTTACGAAAATTATAGGGGCTGGA
>PVKS010024252.1:0-19628 GCA_004027875.1 Aplodontia rufa
CTCGTTATTTTTTTTCATTTTGAGACCAAATGTCACTAAGTTGCTGAGGGCCTAGCTGAGTTGCTGAGGCTGGCCTTGGACTTGGTGTCCTCCTGCCTCAGCCTCCTGAGCTGCTGGGATTGCAGGCGTCACCACCATGCTGGGCATTTCTCTCGCCTGACTTCACGTTGTGGAATAAGCTGCACAGGGAAGCTGTTCCTGCGTAGCGTGTCTCAAGCTAAATCTTCGTTCTCACAGTGCACTTCAGTCTTCAGTGTATTTGCTATAGGAAACCACAGAGGAACTCTGCAAAGTTAGCATTCACATTTCTGAGCACATTCTCATGTGTTCACAGAATGCTTTTAAAAATGAAAAAGAGAGAGAGAGAGAGAGAGAATCAACCTTATTTGGTTTTTTCATGTACTTTTGTTGCTCCGACCCTTCACCATGCATGTAGTACTGGGGTTCAAACCTGCATCCCCGTGCATGCCAGGCCAGCACCACAACCACTGAGCCACCTCAATTTTATTTATTTTTTAATCTGGCCTTTGTTTCTCCAACACTTAGTTGTGCTGTGTGGTGCTGGAGTTCAAACCAGGGTCCTCTTGTGTGCCAGGCAAGCACCGTAGCCACTGAGCCGCCACTCCAGCCCCCTCACAGAATTGTTTCACTTCAGAGGAAGCCATGAGACCTCTGTTCCAGCTGCCTCTGTTATACGAGGACACAGAGTCTTATGCCTGACCGTCCTTCATGAGGCAGGCCCAAGCCACAAATAAGGCAGAAGCCTTGACCCCACTCGCCCGGCCTCTTCTCCAGCTCTTCACTGCCTCTCAGTGAAAACAGCCCTGCGTGCTCTCTGAACCTAAGGTAGTTTCCCAGGCCAATGAGGAAGACAAGGAAGGGAAATCATCACGCCCTTGCCAGTCAGCACAGTATCGGCCACACTGCCAGTGTGCACGCCTGGGAGCTCGCGCGAGGGAGGACAGCGACAGCCTCCTCCTCCGTCAAGTTTACAACTACCTCCTGTCGGGTTGCCCCGTGCTTCAGCGGACGGTGAAGAGCAGTCCTAGTGATGAGCCCACCCTGATGGCTGGCATGGGGTCAGGAGCCTCCTGCAAGGCCCGGGCAGAGAGTACTTCTGGCTGCAGGGATGCACAGTGTCTCCTGCAGCTGTCCCGCATCGTGGTACGAAGCATCCTTGGCTGGGTGGTAAAATCAGATTCGCAGGAATCGACAAGACAGATTTGGCCAATCTCCACCTCTTGCAAAACTGAAAAGCGTATCTTAACACCATCTGAGTGTTTGCCAAGAATTTTAATTGGCATTCCATTATTTCGCTGTTTGATTTAGTACTGTTTATTTAACTTAAAGTTTTGTTCCTATTAATTGCAGATGTTTATCTTCTTCAAATGATATGTTCTTTCCAGAGACTCTCCATTTCTTCTCCTTCCTCAAAGAGTGATTTTCCTTCTTACTTTGGGGAGTTGGGTTTAGGGTGTTGAACCCAGAGCTAGTTTTCCGTGACTGGTGTTCGGGGCTGACTGCACCATTCAGGAAAAGGAAACGCTACGTTTCACCACCTGGGAAAGACCGCATGTGCTTCTCACCCGCATTTGTGGTGGATTTGGTCACTTTCTTCATATTTTTGAAGGAGGCAAATGATTTTGCCGCTGTGCCTCTGTCCCCGAAAGCACTCACCCTTCCACTGTGGCATGAGGCCCGGTGCCTGCCATGAGTCAATGTTCTGTGAGTTGGTTACTGAACTCCTGAGCAGATGGGCTGATGGGATGGACCAACGCACTCCTGAATGCCGTGGTGCCCCACTGCAGCCGCCCTTGGGTGCTGGCCCTGAGCGATTGCTTCTGGCAATGTATCAGACTGATACTTGCAGCTTCTCCAAACACATTCTACCCTGTTCCGTGAACATGATGAAGAAAATAGTTAAGGAGGGGGCTGGAGCAGTGGCTCAGCAGTTGGAGCGCTTGCCTGGCAAGCATAAGGACTCAGGTTCAAACCCCAGCACCACGTACACAACTGAGTGTCAGAGAAAGAAAGGCCAGATGAGGGAAGAAAACGAAGTTGAGTCTCTCTCATTAAAAAAAAGAAAAGCCAAGGCTAAAAGGAGGAGCAGGAAATCCCCAAGTGCTGTAAACAAAGATAGATCTCAAACACAAGAGCAACATACGAGCTGACGCACTGCCGGCCCAGGGCAGCCTGAGACGCAAGCACAACGGTCCTCAGACCCAGGAAAGTCGGTACGCAGGAAATGGGACGCTTGAGACACTGTATCATGGAACTTGCGACCTCGGGGCTCTACAGGAGGAACGAAGGTGTTCCACAAAGTCAAACCTGCACATGAGGTTCCAAATTTACACAACCTCATGGGGCCAGGACTCCACGTTGAAATATAACACATTTCAAAATGTTTTTTATATGATTCAGACCCCTAAAGTCACATCAAAAACAAATAGAGAAGACCACCCTGTGTGGGAATTTATCCAAGTCAAAACATAGGACTTCAACAGGAAATACTACCCTTGTTAAAGATAATCTTTTAATTGAAAAAAATATGAACCACAGGGGGAAAATCCACCGTGAGGACAGTCGACAGATAGTCAGGGATAGAACCCCAATACTTGTTAAGTATTTTAAATTATTAAAGGCCAGAAATATTATAGGGGGAGGAGAACATACAAATTTGAAGAAGTCTGATAGTGAAAAAACACAGATGTTAACAACTCAACGAACAGGTTATCTGTGGATTAGATACAACTAAAGAGAAAATAAAGCAACTAGACCTAGGAGCAAGGGAGCGTGCCCAATATGCAGCATGGAGGAAGAAAGGATTTAAAAGCAAAGAGGCAAAGAGTCACAGGAGATAAGACGACAATGCCTGCTGCTATTCCGGATCTTTGATTCCCTAGCATCACCAAGGAGCATTAACTTCAAAACGTCCATGTAAGACCTAGCTCTGTATGTGTGTGTAAAGGACCTCATAGAAGCAGTTGCAGAGGGGCTAGGGAGGCAAGAATGAGGAGAGAGAGACCAAAACAAAGCCTCCCATTCAAAATGGTCCTGAAAATCAACATTTCAAAATACTTAGGGAATCTACTGTTAACCAATGTTGGAATTCTCTCCTGAACATCAAAATTTCAAAATGTCTAATGGAATCTAGTGTTAACCAATGTTAGAATTCTACCCACCAGTCAGAATCTAGTGTTAACTATATAGTGTTAAATACAATGTGTCAAAAAGGCTGAAGTGCTGTCACATTGCTGATGGGACTGCAAACTGGTTCAGCCACTCTGGAAAGCAGTGTGGGGACTCCTCAAAAAATTAGGGCTGGAACCACCTTTTGACCCAGGTATCCCACCCCTGGGTATTTTCCCAAAAGAGCTAGAATCAGCATATTAGAGAGATAGGTCTTAATCAATGTTTATAGCAGCTCAATTGACTATAGCTAAATTATGGAACCAACCCCTCATTTGATGAGTGAATTCAAAAACTTTGGTACATATATACAATGGAATTCTACTCAGCTATTAGAGAAAATGATATTATGGCTTTTGCAGCCAAATGGATGGAGATGGAAAAAATTATGCTAAGTGAAATATCCCAAACTCAGCAACTTAAGGGCTCAATGTTTTCTCTCATTTGTAGAAGCTAGAATACAATCGGAAACAGTATGATAGATGGCTAAGCTAATAATAACCTCAACATGTATGAATTTTTTCACGATCATGGGGAACCTTGCCTAGGATGCTGGGGGACATAAGGAGGGGGGCAGTGAGGGGGAAAGGGAATAAGAAGGATATCAAGGAGACTCGAGGGAGAGAGTATGGGGGAATCAACTCAGAGGGGGACCTCCAACTTCCATGAGAAGTCCAATTAACCTGGGGTTTAAGTAGGGGGAAACATGGAACCAGGGGGAACCCAAAGGGGGAAACCATGGAATGGCATCAACCTTGGCTTGTTCTGTCATTATACATTTGTTCTTGATTGTTTGATGTTGATTCCTTCCAATTGTAAGACCATGTTTAATGAATTTAAAAAAGGCTTAAATGGATACAATTAAGATATTCAAGAAAATAAGTAAAAACATGACACCCACTAGGAATATACACAAAGTTTTGAAACAAGATGCAATTGAATAAGAAGAAATAATCATGAAAACAAACACAAGGAGGAACTTAGATATAGTAGTTGATATTCAACAGCACAAAATAAGAGCAGCATGAACCCTTAGTGGACTGGAAGGTGGTCCTGGGGAGCTCTCTCCAGAAGGCAGCACAGAAAATCAGAAAGATGAAATTTATAAAAGTAAAATCTATGGATGACAGGTTGAAAGACATCAACATTCAGCAAATATAAGTCCTAAGAGAAAGAAATGCAAGAAATATCAGAAGAATAATTATTTGAAGAAATACATGCTAAGAATTTTTCCTGAATTCAAAACACAAATTCTCAGATTAAAAATAAACTCCAAGTAGTCATAAAAAATAAATCCATACCAATATCCATTATTGAGAATCCAAGAACAAGATAATAAACCAATTTTTAAAACCTACAAGATTACCTACAAAGAAACACCGATTGGCCAATCAGACATCTCTTTGACAGCAATAAATGTCAAAATACAGTGAAATTGCTGGGGACAAATGGTCAGCTGTCTAATATTTGTACCCAGCTAAACTAGTACCCAAGAGACAGGAGAAAACAAACATGTTTTAAGATGAGTGAAATAGTTCCCACTCAGCACTTCTGGAGCAACTTGCTGATAGCAAAGGTGTTTGCATCGTGTAACCTAGAAACTCTACTCCTGTGCATATGCCCTAGAGAAGCTCTCACAGGTACACAAGGAGCTACACAGCACATTCACAAAAACCAAAAAGAAAAGTGACCAGTAACAGGAGAGCTGATAAATAAAGTGTGACATAATCATTCCTGAAATATAACTGTCATATTTACAAACCGAAATGTTTCTCGGGATTCAAATGAAATGCCATCATGGGGCCATCATGGGGCAGCTGCATTGCCAAGTGCTTTGTTGGCATCTTGACTGCATTATTTCTGCCACATTTTATACAGAGTCCCACTCAGAGCATGTGAATGCCATCCACTGTCACATGTGGCCTGCTGTAAGCTTCCAGTGGTCACACGTGAACCAGGGAGCCATTCACATAACCAAGAAAATCCACGTCCTCAGGACACAGTAACATTTCAGGGAGACGCGACTTCGTTGGAAAGTATTGTTGGGTACTTTTAGTCTGTGATTCTCCGAAATTGCAGATTCCTGGGAAGAAGTTTCAAGTCTTGCAGAAATGCAGACTAGGAAACCCAGTAAGAAGAGTTTGTGTCCGAATACATTAAGTGCCCGAAGTAGAATGGCCGCTTGGTGCTTCTTTATTTTTAAGACTACTTGGTGGATCCATGTCGTTATGATCTTTCCCTAAGCATCTATTTTATTTCTATTTCATTTCAGGACTGGTATGCAAAAACCCCTCTGGGCAGAAAGCGAGTCTTGTCATTAACAGTCGGTGGCAAAGAAAATGGGGAGAAAGGGAAGAAGAAAGGAAAAAAGGAGAAAAAGAAAAAGTAACGCCTTTCTGAAGAGTCACCCTTGAGTCTCTTTGGGACGGTGACAGCTCCAGGTCTCCCAAGAAGAGTCTTGCCACTGCCCATTGAAGAAGCCCCAAGCAATGTGCCCCACGCTGACGCCCCAGCCCCGGCTCGGCGTGTGCTGAGTTGCACCCTTAGCAGGCTAGGCGCCGCGTTACGTGTCCGTGACCATCCTGCCATTGGGATTGTTCCTTAACCTGCTGAATTTGCTATAGCTGGATTCGCTTTTCACACACTGCACACTCTGTTGTCAGTGCCAGTGTCGAGTTTAACGTTTGGTCGAGGCTGTGCTCATGGGACAGGTGGTAAGGCCATGAGGCCATCTGGTGTGCTAGCTATTTGTTAGCCGATGTGCACTGCACACTTCCTGCCACGTGTTTTAATAAACTAATTCTTTGCTGTAGTCGCACTCAACGTAATGGAATAAAGTTACTTCCTCGAACCTGGAGCCAGTGCTTTGGTTGCTGGTGCTAAACACCACCCTAGCAAATCTCCCCACCTCCTCATTTGAAGGTGAGTGAGGAAGCACAGGGCCATGCCTCCAGTACTGGGCATGCTGGGCTGAAGTAACTGGCCAGCCTGGTGTTCCATAGACACCCTCAGACGCCAGCAAGCCAAAGCCAGGGTGAAAACTATACTGTAAGAATGGGATGAACGGGGGCTGGACCGGTGGCTCAGTGGTTGGAGCCCTTGCCTGGCATGCACAAGGACCCGGATTCAAACCCCAGCACCACATACACAAGTAAGTGTCAGAGAAACAAAGAACAGTTGAAAAAAAAATAACTGATTCTCTCTTTCTCTCTCTCTCTCCAAAAAAAAAGAAAAAGGGTAAATGCAGAGATGAGAACACCTGAATAAATAAATTAAAACTGGTAGATAAGATAAGAAAAATATTAAAAGGTAGAAAAGTATAGGTTCAGAAATATATAAATTTTCTAAGAACATGACACATTCTTTGGTAGAAGAGGCAAATAACAGGCTTCTAAGTTGGTAAGAACACGATCAGCAGGAGACATGGACCGGGATGCTATGGTTTCATTTGAACAGTGGGTACCCCTTCTCACAGTGTGGGCTTGGCCACAGAGGGCCACTCCACACACCGGGATCCCTCTCCAGGTTTATCTAGCACCCAGAAGCTGGGCTCACAAGCCCCAGAAGACCAGCATTTCCAAGTGTCCTAGGACCAGAGCACCCACACATACCCTGCCCATATCCATGTACACCAGACCAACACATAGAAGACACATGGAGACGGTCACTGACCAACATACAGAGGACACTGCGGAGACGGTCACTGACCAACGCACAGAGGACACACGGAGACAGTCACTGACCAACACACAGAGGACACACAGAGACGGTCACTGACCAACACACAGAGGACATGCAGAGACAGTCACTGACCAACGCACAGAGGACACTGCGGAGATGGTCACTGACCAATGCACAGAGGACACATGGAGACGGTCACTGACCAACACATAGAGGACACACGGAGACGGTCACTGACCAACGCACAGAGGACATGCAGAGATGGTCACTGACCAACACAGAGAGGACACATGGAGACAGTCACTGACCAACGCACAGGGGACACGCGGAGACGGTCACTAGCCCGTGGGCACTGGACTTGTTCTGTGCTCACCAGAAAGGACAGTTGTCCCTCAGTACCCATGAGCGTTACCGAAGTCCATGGATGCGCAAGTCCCTTCAATAAACCGGAGTGGCCTCTGCACACAGCCTGTGCCAGTCTCCATGGAGATGTGAATGATCTCAAGCTTCCTTAAAACACTGAATGAGATGCAAGTGTTCTGCAAACAGCTCACGCGCTGTACTGTTCATGAATAAAGCTCCGTACATGTTCAGATGCAATTGTTTTCCAAAGTTTCAACCCGTGATTGGCTGGATCTGCCAACGCGGAGCCTGCAGGCCCAGATGGCAGCCCGTGGTGGTCCTGAGTGCGGCTGGTTTGGAGCCGCTGCTTTGGGGACAATTCCACAGGCTGCCTTCCATTGCCAGCTGATCCCCAGTTTCTGCAGACTGCCCTTCCCTGCCCCCTTCAGACCCGAGGATCAGGTGACCTCCCCTCTGACCTCAGGGGCAGGGTAACCATCCCCAGGGTGGCTCCACCGAGGCCCACCACTCCTCCTGGGAAGAAGACCCAAACAGAGAACTCCAAGGTTCAGAGTCTGATGTTCAGCACCAGGTACTGGATCTGCACAGCAAAGAAATGAGAATATAAAGGTGAAAGCGATTTTCAAAGCACCGTCGAACTTGGACCTTAACACCAGAACCCACACAGATCTGCATTGGGAAAGTTCAATAAATAATCAAAGGGTGGAAATGCACTGGGGGGGCCCTCGCCTGTGGGCAGCCTGCAGTGGACTTGGCACATTGACGGAGGGGCTCACCCAGCCGCTGCCGAGCTCCCGACAAGCGACTCGTGCAACTAAAGGACTGAAGCTGAGTGAGTTTAATGCTGATTTAACTGCATAGCCACATGTGGCTAGTGGAATGTGCAGGGACACTCTGCTTCGGAGTGACATGAGTCTGAAACTGCTGGGGATGGCCTGAGCCTGCCCACTGCCTTCCCCAGCAAGCTGGCGGCCGCCTGTCCTTCCCCGTGCCGCGCTTGTGCTCCTGCTGCCTGTGGGGCCCTGAGCCCCGTCTGAAGCCCTGGGCAGCATCAGTGAGCCCCGCCTCTCAGTAACCACGACTTTGCCTCCTTCCCTGGGGCTCCACGGCTGCAGATGTGTGCTGCCCAGCGCAACCCACTGATGGGAGCCCTTGTCACCATAGTGAACTACACAGAAGCTGACACACCAGTTCACATTCAACTCCCACTTGGCATGTGGTGGACTAGGGAGGAGATTTCCTTACCATCCATTGCCCCTCTCTCATAAACACACACATACACACACACACACACACACACACACACAGCTCTCTCTCTCTCTCTCTCATTTTTTATTCTCAGCTTAGCGCTGTACGGATACACCATAATTTGTTGAACTCTTGGACAGACGTTAGATTATTTTTACTTTTTGCTATTCCATCCATTTTGCAAGACCCCATTATATGCTTTGTGGTACATACAAAAATGTTTCTATAGTATGCATTCCCTGAAGAGAAATTACTGGGCCAGATTACCCGTACATTTTTCACTTGGATTCCAGATTGCCCTCCAAAGAGGTGAGTGTGCAAGTGGTGTGCTGCCCTATCCTGTGGGGTGTGCCTGTCCCATTGTCCCAGGAACAGGTGAACCTGCTTGTGAACCTGCTCGTGAACCTGCCTGCGGTCTGCCAGGACCCACACCCCACCCAGAAGTCAAGCAGTGGATCACAGCAACTGCAGTTGTTAATGGTGGTGGAGCGGGGACATCCGGCTGCCCTCCTGGGAGAAGTGAACAGGACAGTTGCCTGGGTGCAGGGTGGATGGTTGGTGGAACGAAGAGACCTGCTCTTCTCGGAAGTTCTGCTGGGGCCCAAGCTATTCCTGGGCCATTACGTGGTAATTAGCTCCTCTTGAGCATGTTCGTAAGCAGAGGGGACAGTGATTAATGTCATTAACCCTCATTAAGAAGTGTTCTATGGAATGGAATCTGATTCAAGCAGCATTAAAGCTCCACATTCTGCCTGTGCTGAGGAATAGCAGGGCCAAGGTGCCGAACCACTGCCTGACGTCACTCTGCTCCTTTCAAAGCACTCCTGAGACAGCTGGGCTTCAGCGAACACCTCTGCTCAGATGGAGCAACTTGAAAACGAACGGTAAAGCGCATGCTTTTGCGACTGCTCCTCGGCGGTGAGGTTGAAAAGGCAAAGGGACCTGGTCTGAAGCGTGCTTCCATTGGCTAGCGCAGGTCCCCTGCCCAGTTCCGTCTCATCAGAATTCACTGCAGCCTTGCTGTCTGCTTCCTGCAGGCCTTTCAGGGAGCACTCCTCGATGCCAGGCACTTCTGGGGTGTGGGGTGGCAGTCTAGTTGGTGGGGGACATTCATAAAAATGATCATGCCAACCAACGTGCGAGGCCAGGACCATGCGATTCCTGGGTCTGCCCTGAGGCTTACAGTGCCTGGCTTCCACCTGCACCAACCATCTTGTGAACGAGAGTGGGAGACTCCGTGACAAGTGGCAGGTCTGTCTGATTCACTAGCTCCTCCATGTAGTTAAAGTCCCTGGCATGTGGGATGCTGCCTTATCGATGGCCGGGGGACACTTCTCATGTTGGACTTCAGGGGGTCATGGGACATAAAGGCCCCTCTGCTGCAGGTACCTGTCTCCTTGCTCCAGGCAACTAACCCAGGTCCTCAGCACTGCAAACAAGCCCGGTATCTCCCCGCTTCTGTTAGCCAAGGTCACGCCTCTTAGAAACAGTCTTCGGCAATCCCAGTGCCGGGAGCTCGAAGGCTGTGTGCATGGAGCGCTGTCAATGGGCTGGACTCCATCCTTGCCAACCGGGCTACCGTGAGGAGTACAGTGTCACGGAGGTGGCTCTCAGGGAACAACACTCACCACTCGATGACTTCCAAGCACCCATGGTGGCCCTACCCAGCCATCAGGGGGCCCCACATTCCTGAACTACACACCAGTGCTGGGACAGTTCAGGGGAAAGCACAGCTCCCTAGGTCCTCATGGCCAGAGCAGAGGAGGACCTCTGTGGCCCTGCAGAAACTGGGGATCCCTTGTAGGCCCCACACCCCCATCTAAAACTCCTTCACTCTGACCTTCCTCCCTGGTCAGGGACCACTTTGCAGGTCCAGTACTCCTGTGCACAACCCTTCTTCAACACCCTGGCTCTATCTCTGGGGCCCGTGGTGGCCTTGCCCCAACTCTACCTCTGGCCCCACCCCAGCTGGGAGGAGGGTCATGGCACCCAGGAAGCATTCTGGATGGGGCAGACAGGGTCTAGTTTCACAAACGTGCTGAGCAGCCATGAGCCAGCCCAGCTACACATCTGCATACACACGCAAGGAGCACACACACATGCACATGGAACAGACCACACACTGTGTGTGCATGCTGTGTGACCACACGTGACATGTGTAAACACATCTGCACACATACAGGCCATGCAAGCCACACACACGTACATGCCCCACCTACGCACAGGCACAAGGACAGCACACTGCAAGCACACAGACCACTCGCTACAGGTACATGAATACACACGCACACATAGACACATGCTTGCACACTCATCCTAGAGCTTCCGCTCCCTCAGCAGGGTTGGTGGCAGGTGCCTTGGCCTGCACAACCCTGCACCTCAGGTCACACGGGAGCTGCAGCAGAGACCGGCAATGAGTAGGGAAGAGGCCTGGGGCAGGTGCTCCAACTGTGTTGACTGCAGGAAAACATCCTCTTCCTGCTCCCTGTGGGAGTCAAAGGAGACCCAGCTGCAGCAGGAAAGGCTGGCACTGGCTCCCACTGCTCCCAGCGGCACCCGAGCACTGAGGGCGGAAGGGCCCACAGCTGCTCCCCAGGACAGCACTGCGTACAGGTCACTCACGAGCAGGGATCACGGAGGCCAACAGCACTCTCCTCCATGAGGCTGGGAGGAGCAGGAGCAGGTAGAGCTGAACTTGGGGTGGCCTGGGGCCAGTTCTGGGGACTCCAGGGAGCCGTGTTTTCTTCCTCATCCATGGATTCTGGGCGAGCCATCCCCTTCTCCCAGGCCAGCAGCGTGTGGCTGGCCCTTTCCAGGGCTGCCCTCTCTGGAGTGGGTGGAGGGTGTGATGTTCCTAATTTCCTTCTCCTGATGACTGCCAAGGTCGTACAGCTTTCCACCTGCTTCAGGATTCATCAAACGCCTGTGAAGTCTGTTTTCCTGCCAGCCTACCTGTCTCTCGTGCCCATTTCCTGTTCACCCCTGCTAGGGAGAACTCGTCTGTGGGTCTGCATGCCCCCAGGATGCTCTCCCTCTCTTCAGCTTTCTGTTCGCTGGCTTGAGGTATCGGGTGACAGTAGATGGTCTTGGTCGGTGACTCTCAGCAATCAGCTCTTCCTCTGGGGATGCAGCTTTGCCCTGTGTCCTAAGAAGTCTTTGCCCACTTCACAATGGCCAGGCTGGCATCTCGGAGAAGTCCCCATGTTTTGCTTATCGAATGTCCGCCTGCTCATCTGGAATTGATTCCTCCTCGTGGCTGAACTTTCATTTCTTAGCCATGAATAAACCCAGTACTATTTATTTAAAGGATTTCCTTCCCCACTGCTTTGCAGTGTCCTGTGTCATTCAAACGGGGTCAAACCACTGACAAAGAACAGCCCAGCTCCGGTGCGCGCAACGCCTGTGAGTCCTCCCGTCCAGTTGACTGACCGCCTGTCCTCCTGCCCGTACCCCGTCCTGATCACTGGAGCTTTACAGAGCTTTATTCTAGCATCTCCCACCTTCTTTCCAAAGTGTCTAAGATATGTTTGACCCTTTGCATTTCTAAACAAATTTAGAATCAGCTTATCCATTTCCACCAAAAAAAAAATCTGCTATTTTAGTGTGCATTACATTCAGCATTACACTGAATCTGGAGTAATTTGAAAAGAACCAACATCTTGATATCATTGAATTTTCCAGCCTCTGAAAGTACTGTTTTCCAGCATTTGTTTTAGTCCTGTAAATTTTCTTAATTATGCTTTGAGTTTTATGTATAGATATACATCTTTCTTCAAACTTATGTCTAGGCATTAGATAAGTTGGCATTATAAAAATATTTTTTGAAACTTTATTTCATACCTATTTTTGTTGGTTTGTAGAAGACTGACTTTTTTTTAAGAAAGACAGGGACAGTAAGAGAGGGAGAGAAAGAGAGAATCCATTTTATTTATTTTTTCATGTGGCTTTCATTGCTCCAACACTTCGTTGTGTACATGGTGCTGGGATTTGAACCCGAATCCTCACGCATGCCAGGCAAGCACTGCAACCACAGAGCCACCACTGTAGCCCCAAGATTGACTTTTTATATTGATTTTATAGCAAGCAACATGTTAACTTGCTATCTAATTTAATTATTTATAGATTCCTTTGGATTTTTAATGCCCTTAATCATATTCTATTTGAATAATAATGGTTTTATCTATTTGCACTAACTATACTTTTGTTTCTTTTTCTTTCTTTATTGCACTGAGTTGGCCCTTTAGTCACAGCATTGAATAGAAATAACATCAGAGCTGGGGGTGTGACTCAGTGGTAGAGCACTTGCCTGGCATGATGAGACCCTGGGTTCAATCCCCAATACTGTGAGAAAAAAGAAGGAAATAATAATAGAAGGCCTCATCGTCTCAAATCTAAGCAGGAAACACATTCCCCATGTCACGTTAGGTGTAAAGTTTGATGTGGGCTTTCTGAAAATATAATTAATCACGCTAAAATATGCTTTATCAGAGTTACTGTGCTAAGAATCTTTACCGTGCACAAATACGGACTCACATCAAATGTGTTTGCACCTATTGAGATGATCACACAACTTGTGCCTTCTTCATCATGGCTGATTTAATGGAGTAATTTTAATTGAATTTTCAACAACATAATTGTCTATTCACACATTTGCAGGGAAAAAAATAGCTCAAAGAGAGCCCTTGCACACTTCGCCCATTCCCCCCAGGAGTCATCTGTGTCACTGACACAACGGACTGGTTTTACTGGCTTCCTCAGTTTTATCTGTACTCACATCTGTGTGTGTTAAGTTTTATGCAATCTTGTCACCTGTCTGTTTGTGTCTCTGTGACCACAGTCCAGATACAGAACAATCCCAGCACCACAAGGATCCTTCACTTTGCCCTTTATAACCACCTCCACCTCCCTCCTGCTGCCCCTCCTTTAGCCTGGGGAAACCACGATATGTCCTTTCTTTCTAGAATTCCCGGAATGACGTATGAATGGGATAGCACAGTTTGATATCCTTGGGGTTGGCTTTCTTCACTCAGTGTAATCCCACAGGAATTGTCCCAGATTATTCATGTATCAGAGGTTCATGACATTTTATTACATAACAGTGTTCCAAACACAGAAGCACTGCACTTGATTCATCCAGACACCTAGAGAAGGCGCGTGGCCCGCGTCAGTTCTTAGCCATTGCAAATAAAGCTGCCATAAGAATTCACATACAGGTTTTGTGTGAACCAAAGTTTTCTAGTGAAAAGTTGGCATAAGTGCCCCAGCTGTGTTCGGCTTTCTAAGAAGCTGCGGTGACTGTCCAGTTGCCCCCCAAAGGGCGGGACCATTTGACACGTCCAGCAGCAGCGCCGCGGTTGTCCAGTTTCTCCACTCTGTCTTCAGAATTCGGAAGTGCTGCTACTTCTTATTTTAGCCATTCTGACAATGGCATAGTAACTGCATTTTGAGAGTTAAACCACCTTTCTTTTTTTCAAACACAAGGTTGCATTTTTAATCTATCATCTTTTTTATGCCTCATCTTGTTTCATTCGGTAGGATTTTACTTAGAATATTGTATATATTCTTACCTGAAACTGTTCCACAGCTTTCTCCTCTTGTAATACTCTTCTTAGACTTTCACATCTGGGTCTCATAAAATCAGTACCAAAATATTCTTTCTTTTTCCATTGTTTGCAAGGATTTGTTTAGGATAAGCATTACATTTTCTTTAAAGGTTGGTGGCTTTGACCGGTGAATATGTTTGAAGTTTTCTTTGTAGAAAGGTTTCTAATTGCCGGTTGAATTTCTTACTGCCTCATAAGGCTTCAGATTTTCTAATTCTTCTAGTGTCCGTTTTGGTAAATTATATTTTTAAAGGAATTTGTCCATTTCATCCAGATTTTCACATTTTTAGCATAAAGTTGTTCCCAATATCATTATTTTTTAAAGAGAGGACAGTGAGAGAGAGAGAGAGAGAGAGAGAATCAATTTTTATTGAGTTTTTCACATGGCTTTCGTTGCTCCGACACTCAGTTGTGTACGTGGGTGCTGGGGTTTGAACCCGTGTACTTGTGCATGCCAGGCAAGCACCGTATCTGCTGAGCCACCGCTCCTGCCCCTCTCCTCATTATTTTTAATGTCTGTAAGATCTAAAAGGGTTCTTATTGTTCATTGTTGATGCTAGTTATTGTGCCTTTTCTTGTTTCTCTTAATTGGCTTCCTCAGGACTTCAACTTTTTAAAAAATAAATTTTCAAAGATCCAGGTTTGGGATTTGATAGCTGTCTGTATTGCAACTTTTTGTTTTTATTCACTTCTGCTATTTATCATTTTTCCTATACGTTTTTATTAGCAGAAGCAAAACTGAAATTTATTATAATGTACAACATCACGTTGTCTTTACATTACTATGAGAATGAACATTTTTTTTCTTTCTCCTGAATTTTACTTCAAAGATGCTTCAAAATATAGTTGATATAATCAGAAATTAGAGAAATCCCAGAAAACAAATAAAAGATGATCATAAGAAATGATCAGTATGGCACTCATCAGTATTGATCTAAAATCCGGTACAAATCTGAATCCTCAAGTTCGACTTGTCTGTAGTGTGCCCATCTAGATTATAAGATATTTCAAAAGATTATTTTATTCACAGTCTGGCCAAATGAGCTTGTCTTGGTTGAAGATCTGCAGCTAAGAGTTTCCTATACTTCTATGATTCAGTTTGGCCTTCCTTTCCTGATTTCCTGAGAACAGAAGCTCATTCATTTTTAGCCCTTCTTTTCAAAGCATTCATTAAGACCTACAAATTTTCCTCTGAGAATCTCTGTCTTGACAGTTAACAAGACTGAAAAGAGCAACTCCAACTGCGAAATCTGATCGATAGAGTGCATCTCAAGGTGTACACAGGCGCTTACAGAACTGGAAGGGCCCGTGTCAAGGTCAGCGGTCACCTCTAGCTAGTAAGGTTAAGGGTGTGCTGATTTTCTTTGCTGCTTTCTGAATTTTGTTAAGCCCTTTTCTCTTAGTATATGCTATATTTGCAATTTAAATAAAATACATATTCTAAGAACTATGACGTACATGAATAAATTAAAAGAATGAGATCACAACTAACAACAGGGGCTTAGGCCACTATAATGCTGTTTTTTCAAATGCATGGCAGAGAAAACAAAATAACTTTTGAAGTGCCGTAAAGTCAACAGCTGTGGAAAAGAAGAGTTAGAAGTGCTGCATGTCTGTTTTCATTTGCAGTTTAATTTCTGCACGAGAACCTTGTCCCCCAGTGTCCCTGAGGAGCACACTGCAATCCAAAGGCCAGTTTTTGAACTTGGGTAACATGGCAAGTATTGGAAAGTGTGAGCTTTAAGGAATTCGCTGGTAAGGAATACACAGGAAATGAACGCATGCTTAGCCCAACGCTGGTCCAGGAAGCAAAGGGACGTGATAACCTTGAAATACCTAGGAGACAAGAGTGGAGAAGAGCGGTCCCACAGCCTAAACCCTGGAAGCCTCACGCGCATCCTCAGCCAGCAGCCATCATCCACCAGGCCTGGTGCAGCTCAGGTCACACCTCAGGGCCTACGACGGGGTGTCCAACCACTCACTCACCTCTCAGACCGGGCCCAGAGCACCCTCAACCCCCCACACACACAACCCTGCCCCACTGGCCACAGCCCTGCTGCTGCTGCTCTGCTCCTTCTGCTCTTCTGTGCTGCCTTGACCCTGAGCCCAGGACCCTGCTATTGCTTAACTGTGGCCATGCTCTCTGGCTATACTGACCCAGGACCCAAGGAGAGTGGGAACCCCTGGGTCACTTGGGCCAAGTCTGTAGAAATGTGACCAGGACAATGCAGGGCAGATGCAAGGCTCACCCTAGCCATGAAGGTCAGAAAGTAGGGGCAGCCAGAGAGTGGGGTTGAGGCAGGGGCCACCCAGAGGCCTCCTGGCTGGCATGAGGTGGTGGGCACATAACTCCAGGCAGATGGCCACATGCACAACACCTCCACCTGAGCACGGTGCCCTGCTGGCTCCTTCCAAACCCTTTCACCCCGTGAGATGTGGTGCTTACAGTGCCGGCCAGACCCAGTGTTTACAAGGCTCTGGTGGTGGAGAGAACCCAGTATGTGGTGGTGACCCAGGGCCAGGCCCAGTCTGACACCAGCCCAACCCCAGGGTCTCTGCATGGCACACACGTGTGCCAATGAGCCCAGCACTGCTCTCTGCCCTGGGCCTGAGACCCAAGGCTCACTGAGCTCAGCCTGTCGTCCACCAATGAGGCTGGAGCTGACTCAAGCAGCCAAGGCAGAGACGTCACCCTCCCTGCTGAGGGACAGCTTGACTCCAGGTGGAAACCAGCTGATTCTGCCCCCATAACCTTCCCCGTTTGCTAGCATTCCACCACTGGCAGAACTGATGGGTAAAGTTACCGTTACATAAAACAGTCAGCCCAGACTTCAAAGTGTTCTCTAAAGTACATTTAATTACATTCTCCCCAACAAGACGTCCGGAACAGGCTCGCTTCGCTTTTGTGTGTGTATTTATCTTGAGCACAATGCCCACGTCCTGTGACATCAGTATTCCTCTTCACATTGTTGGAAATAGGAGTACTTTGGAACTGGCTGGAGCAAATTATAATGCACCCAGCCAGGGCCTTTTGTTACGCAGCCCTTCGGCGGTGCTGCCCGCCCGGCCCTCTGAAAGCTGTGGGGCCACTGGAGTTCATTTGAGAACACTCTACCCCAAGTTGGTCTTGCAAATTATTTCTGCCCTATGCAGAGCCTTTCTACTTCCTCGTGGCATCAAGGGACTTTGAATCCTGCATAATGCATACTCACCCAGGCACAGGGGAAAGGATTATTGCACAACCAGGATTGGATAATGCTTAGAGTAATGAGCTGGTAGAAAACAGAATCGGGAGCTTCTGTAACTGTCCCAGGAGCGCAGTGGTGCGTGCCGTGCAGCCAGGGAGGAGCGTCAGGACTGCCAGGGCTCGGTCTGCCCAGCAGGCCACTGACCATCCTCCAACACGATGTCTGGACCGGGCTACTGTCCAGCATGGTGAAGCCGGTTCCCACCTTTCTCCTGAGCCAGTAGAGAGGAGCAGTGGCTCTTTCAAAAGTCACCTAAAGCTAAGATGCAGCTGGAGCAAGGGATCTCGACTGCCACTTCAGGGGTCTGATTCCTACGCTCAGCCGTGAGCTCGCTACTGGCCAGGCAGCCTCAGACCCTGCACTCTGTGAAGAAAGGCGACCCAAGCTCCCTGCCACCAACAGTTGCCCAAGCTGAAGGCCAGTGCTGGTGCATGGGTGGCACCAGAGAACTCGTCTCCCTGCAGAGACTGGCACCAGCTCTCTCCTCCAGGGGCCAAGAACACTCAGCTCTCTCTGTGCAAGGCCAGCGGTCCCTCTGCCCAAGGTCTCCACACTTGGTAGGGATAGGAACCCCCTTTGTCCCTCTAGGATCACAGGGAGAGTGTGATGGGGTGGAGTCAGGCATAGTCTCCGGGATCCAGTCCAAGAGCCAAACCTGCATCACAGTGCCCTCCAGGGAACGCCAACTCCCCATCAGGTCCCTGTCAGGACAGGCTCAGCCCAGCCAGTGCCTGTCAGAGATCTCTGATTCTAGAGGGAGAGATGGCAGCATGTCCTCTCACGGTAATGTTTGTGCTTCTGTTAGTAGGAAATTAGCGGCTTGCCATCTCCAGTCAGGGAGTCAGACGAACACCTGAAGGCTGTCACCTGCTGTCTGGGGCCCGTGTCCTCCCGTCCCTGCCTTCTCCACTCTGCATGTGCTCACGAGCCATGTCCTTCTGTAAGAAACCCGGGTGCCTCTGTGCTGGGACTGTGGGACAGCTGGGGGTGGGCTGTACAGGCGGCGAGGCAGGGAAGGGTGACCAGGACTCCTGAGAGCAGTGCTTGTTGAGCTAGCATTTCAAACACTCGCTGACGGTGTTCCGCCCACAGGCATTTGGGCGTCACCGTCTGTCTCCCCAGTACGCTGCGGGCTTTAGAAATAAGCTCTAACAGCGTTTAAACGGGTCCCTCAGACAGGCTTGGCTCAAGCAGCTTCAAGAACCAGCCTCCGCCTGCGTTCCTCCCTCCTCACCTCTCCCTGTCCCTTTGGACGGTGGCATCTATAGCTTGACCTTCCTCGTGTCCTTGTACCTGGGCACCCTTGGGTAGAAGGGAGGTGGAGGAGTACCCCTTACCGGGCCAGACCCCAGGGGACACTAATCCATCTGAAGGTTCCTCCTTGCGTCCCAAGCACCCCAATGTCTGGGCTGCTTGGTGGGCAGTCCCAAGTGAACACAAGGGCAGAGGACAGGACCAGACCCTGGGACAAACACCCATGCCGGTCAGGTGATTGCAGGGTGTGGGTCGTCACGGTGGTGAGGATGGGAGGGGTTTGTGCAGAGAGGGGACACAGCCTACTTTAGCCTCAGTGGTCTTTTACACACAGGCAAGTTAAGGCTCTGAACAGCCGATGGAGGTCTCAAGAGATGCGATAGTGGGGCTGGAGTGGTGGCTCAGCAGTTAGAGCACCCACCTGGCACACGTAAGGACCCAGATGCGAACCCCAGCACCATATACACAGCTAAGTGTCAGAGAAACAAAACTCAGACGAATAAATAAAAATCAATCTTTCTCTCTCTCTCCCTCTCTCTCTCTCTTTTAAAGAGAGAGGGAGAGAGGGAGATGTGTTAGTATCTCGACAGGCTTAACAGCCAAACTGACTTGGAGGAAATGCACAAGCCTGGTCCCTTCTCCTCAAGGGGTCTGAAGGCCCTCCCCAGAGCCAGGGCAAATCCGCTTCCTCGGGAATCTTTAGTCCTGGGCAACAGCGTTAGAATGTGACAACGATGGGCACACTGCACCCAGGCACGTGCACGGGTGACCACATCATTTGGTTCCTGTTTTGGGGATAATGTACAGACTTTGCATGAACTGTGAGGAGAAGAACGGAGCATGATTGTCCAGAGCCTCCCTCTGTTGCCCTGCACCCCTGGGGGTGCAGATGGTCTTGGTGGCAACAGTGGGGAGGGAGCATATGTCAGGCCAGTTATAGCTCTCGAAGTCCGGATTCTTGAAGGCCATCGGGAGCATCACATGGCCTCCTGCTAGGCTCTCCTGCTGTCACTCTTAGGTCAATCAGCCCTCCTAAGAGTCT
>PVKS010024252.1:19728-31329 GCA_004027875.1 Aplodontia rufa
GGAGAGAGAAGAGAGGAGAGGACAGAAGGGGGAGGAGAAGGGGAGGAGAGGAGAGGGGAGAGGAAAGGAGGTGAGAGAGGAGGGGAGGGAAAGGAAGGGGAGAGAAGAGAGGAAGGGGCTGGAGGGAATCTGCACATTTCCAGGACACACCCCAGTGACCCACCTCCTCCAGCCACACCCTACCTGCCTACAGTTACCCCCAGTCAGAATTCAAACTAGGATGGATCAATCAGGTGACAGCTGTCACCATCCAATTATGTCACCTCTGCGTGCTCAGCATAAACACATCCTGACCATAGCATCAACTCTGTCTGGAGTCTCGAGGACTGCAAAGAGAACAAAGTCAGCGGATGGGAGAGGAAACCCCCAGTGCAGAGTTCACAGTGGACCACTGCAGATGCCATCAGGGAGCAGATGAGGAGGGAGCAGCAGAGCAGCCGCGCAGCCATGCCACCTGCTACCCAAAAGGATGGAGCTTGCAGATTGGTCTTAAAGGGCCTGCACAGGGCTCCCACACCTGGAGCACCTGGAAGAACCTATGTGACGGTCTGTGACTGGTCCCCACATGGGCCCACTCTGCTCTGAGGTGTACCTTTCATGTCAATGTGCGCTTGTGGATTGTGCTAATAAGCAGATCATCAGTGTGTCGGGCTGGAGCCTGAGTGCATTTTTAGCAAGCTCCTGGGTGTCACTGGCTGGTCCCCATAGTTGAAGCACAGCACCTCAGCACGTGGAGCTCCTTGCATCCCACGTGGCTCCCGTGCACACCAGCCCTTCGCAAGTGCCGGTGCAGACACTGACCTATGTGCTGGAAATCGGAACGGGGCAGAGCGACGAACACTGTGGGCACTGTTGCCACCAGACAAACGGCCAGAGGGACAGCTGGGGTGTAGTGCAGAACCACGTGCCTGCTGACCACCTGTCCACGGCTCGAGAGCTGATATGGTGTGAGCTTGTCCTCTCCACAGTTCAGGTGTTTCTAATAGGATGGCATTAAGGGGATCTCAAGAGTGGTCAGTCCTCAGGGCTCTTCCTGCTGAGCGGGAGCCCCTCTCTCGCCCTTCCACCATGTGGCACAGCATGCGGGCTCGCGTCAGATGCCAGCTCTCGCTGCCTCGATCTTGGACTTGGTAAAACACAGATGTTCAAGAGCCCCGTGACGCTAAGCTCCAGGAAGTTATTGTGAGATCTTCCGCTGGTCAGTTTGAGCACAGCCCTAGAGAGTGTAAGCAAAAGGGAATTCCTTAGGGGCTGCAGCCGTGGCTCAGCGGTTACAGCGCTTGCCCGGCATGCACCGGTACGAGAGTTCAAACCCCAGCACCACGTACACAACCAAGTCTCGGAGCAATGAAGACCACAAGAAAAGCTAAATAAAAATTGTTTCTTTCTTGCTCTCTCTTACTGCCCCTCTCTAAAAAAAAAAAAAAAAGGAATTCCTTAGACTAGTAGGAAATGAAGGTAGGTGTGTTTTAGCCAAAACCACAGAAACACAAAGCAAGGAGTGAGGACGAAGAACAGGGAGGCTCAGCTGGCACCAGCAGCCACCTGCAGACCTCAGGCAGGACTCCAACGGCTGGAACCAGAACCTCAGCTTCTCCGTCTCTAAAACTGGGCATGTGACAGGTCCAAAGTTCGTTCCACATCAGAGCCTGAATTTTCAAAATGTATGACTTTATCAATTTTTATTTTGGTGTTTTCCTGCTGCTTTCAAAGTAGACTAAATAAACACATTTAGGTATCACTATTAAAAAAAAAAGAAACACACATAAAAGAAGAAACCATAAGCCATATAACTGATAAAGGACTTGTACTCAGAATACATAAAAGAATAAATGAAGAGCACTTAAAACTCAACAATGAAAAGGCCATTTAAAAGTAGCCAAAGAGTTGCAGTGGACATTTCTCCCAAAGAGAGGCAAATGGCCAAGGGGACAAGGAGACAATTCACATCATAATCATCATGAAGGTCCAACCAAGCCCACAACGAGATGTCACTTCCTCCCATGAAGATGGCTCGCCCAGGAAGATGACAATAACAAGTTCAGGAAAAGACACGGGAACTCAAAGGCTGCTGGGGCATGCGCATTGGGGCCGCCACTGTGAAAGCCCACCTGGCCGTCCTATGTGACCCACCAATTCCACCTCTATATGTACCCATGAGAGATGAAAATAAATGCCCACCCAAAAACTTGCACACAAGTGTGGATGGTAGAATCATCACACCGTGTATTCTGCACTTACTTAATCACATGATCAGTGTAACATTCTAGGAGGAAGTAACACAAATGCCCACCAGCTGATGAATGGAAGAGCCAGACATGGTAAACCCAGATGATGAGATTTTTGACCATTCAGTGCTCTGGCACGTGGCGTGACACACACGGACATGGAAAGCATCCTAGGTGTGAGTTAGGCAGGAAAGACCATGGAGTGTGTGACTCCGGGTACATGACATTCCAGAATAGGCCAATTTATAGAGACAGAAAGTGATTCGTGCTTGCCAAGGCTGGGGGTCAGGGAGAGGCAGACAGGGATTGAGGGCTCATGGGGCTGCTTTTAGGAAATACAAAATGTTCTAAAATTGGACAGTGGTGATGGTCACACGACCCCAAGAATATACTAAAAAGCACTGAGTTGTGCTTTTAAACAAGTGAACGATATGGTACATGAATCATATCTCAATAAAGCTATTCAGAAATGAGTGCCAGACTGAATTGCCAAGCAGCACGTAATGCGAAAGGAGCACTCAGGGAGGAGTCTGGCTCGGCGAGACTCTGCAGACTCAACTCCCCCATGCACCGACTCCCAGATCAAACAATCTGCTCCACCCGGAGGCCCCCGCCCTTCTCGGAGTCACTGCTGCACGATTTCTAATACATTTACTTTGGTTATACTTGAACTCTGCACAGAAACAATCACGCTCTGCTGCTCTTGTGTCTGGCTTCTTCACTCAAAATTAACTGTGAGAAGGCTGGAGCGGTGGCCCAGTGGTTACAGCGCTTTCCTGGCATGCACGAGGACGCAGGTTCAAACCCCAGCACCGCGTACACAACAAGGTGTCAGAGCAATGAAAGCCAAAGGAAAAACTAAATAAAATAGATTCTCTCTCTCTGTAGTTCTCTCTCTCGTTCTTAAAAAAAAAAATTAATTGCAAGAGTAGTGCCACAGCTCTAGAAGGCAGCATGGAGACTCCTCAGCAAACTAGGAACGGAACCACTGTATGACCCAGCTATCCCACTCCTTCGTATTTATCCAAAAGAACTAAAATGGGCATCCTACGGTAACACATCAATGTTTATAGCAGCTGAATTCATAATGGCCAAATTATGCAACCAACCCAGACGCCCATCACTAGAGATTAGTAAATTGTGATATGTGTGTGTGTGTGTGCGTGTGTGTGTGCATGCATGTGTGTGTGTGTTGGAGCACCAAGGGCCACATGAAAGCCTAAATAAAGTTGATTCTCTCTCACTGTCCCTCTCTTTAAAAAAAAGAAAAAGAAAGAAAAGAAAGTCACCTGCAAGATACACCTGTCTTGCTTCATGCCTTTGTAGCCTTCAATATCCCGTCATGTGAATGTGCCAGCGAGGTGCGTGTAGTAGTGTCTCGGTTCTTTGTGTTACAAAGGACACTGCATACACGCCTTGATGAAATACGCATGCGTACATTTCGAATATGCCCCTGCGGCGGAATTGCTGGGCCACAGGATTGGGTGTTTTCAGGGTTGGTAGAACTGTCAGTTCTCCAAAGAGGGCACTTACACTTGGCCAGCAAAGTAGGGAGTCCCTGATGCTACACACTCTCACCCCCTAGGGCCCTGAGTCGTGTGTGGGTGTTAGGTTGGTTGGCTGGGGACTTAGATGTTCTGATGACTTGATGTTCACCACAATCTTTCTTTAATCCCAGTTAGTAAAATATTATGAGCAACTTCAACAAGAATATGGAATGTCCCCCAGCATTCACCAAGATTCCCTCTGTGTAAACCGAGGTCCTGGAAAGGCAACGTGAGTGGACACAAGGGCTCTGGTCCTACAGAAACGGCCGTTGGCAACCTTGCAAAACTGCCCTCGCCAGAACTCTGCTGATGGAACTGTTCCCTGTGGAACTCAGCGTTCCACAGGGAACAGCAGTGAGCGGGCATCACGCTCTCGTCTCATGCTCCCTAATCCACCTTAACTTTCCTGCTTCAACACTGTTTCTGCGTAGGCAAAGGAACAGGAGGAAGCTGGCGCTTTTGTGGCAAACACACTCATGGATTTTATTTTCAAGCTAAACTATTTTGAAGACTCTACGTGGCTGGCCAGCATAGTTTCATTTTTCCCTTTCCCCATAAACATCCAGAAATCTCAGCTCTCTAAATCTCCAGAAAACAGTTCTTCCAAATGCCACCTGCAGACCTGGGACAGCATGTCCTCCTTCAGGAGTTGTGCCCTAGCCACATAACCACTGCCATTATTTTGTGTAGTTCTTCCTGTTTAAGTTAATTCATGTGCCTTCCTTAAATTTAGATTTGTACAGGACCACAAATACCCTGAGTAGCCAAAGCCATTTTGAGCAAAAGAACGAAACTAGAGGCTTCACACTACCTGATTTCAAAACGCACTACAAACCTACAATAACCAAACCAGCATGGCACCAACGTAAAGACAGACAGGGGAAAGGAAGAAGAGCCTACTCTTCTTGCAGGACCACCTCTGGCCCCATATGTGCACCGTTGGGAGGAGCTCCTCCACTCCAAAAATCTCTGCTCCTCGAGGCCTTGCTGTCTTCACCACATAAGGGCTGGGGCACAACTCTGGCCTTTGTAAATGGAAGCTCTTGGCAAAGAGAGATGAATGCTCTATTTACCAATGGGTCCTGGAAGGGAAGGGTAGTCAGCAGGATGGCTAACAAGCCCTGTGTCCAGCTTACACATCAGCACTGCATCGCGTACGGCCCCAGCAGCCTGTCCCATTGACAGAAGAGGAGGCGAAGGCCTGCTGAGGACAAGGAGCCCTGCTCAATCCACATGGTAACAGGTGGCCCAGCTGGACTCTGAGTCACACCATGCCCCAGGCTGGGGTTTGCCAGGCCCTACAATTATGTACTATTCTGCCAGTTAAATTCATTTCCATTAATTCATTCCTATTTCTCTTAATTAAAAAAAAAAGTTTTCAGTAACTTTTGAGAACACATGCATAACAGGAAAAAAAATAAGCTACCTGTCTGGGAAAATAGCTGATTGGTGCCTAAAGAGAGAACGGAGAATGCCACTCTGCCAGTCTGCAGATGCGCTTCGTCTCCGTGAATCTGCTGCGTGGAGGGCGTTCCACGAATGGAGTTGTTCCGTTCGTGACCTTGGGCGCTGACTGCTTGCACCAGCATAACGCCTCTGAGATGCACCTTGTTCTTGCATTTGCCGGTGGCTTGCTTTCAACTGCAGAAAAGTCACCCTGATGCGACTGCACCACTGTCGGTGTGACCATTCACCAGGAAGGGACATGCGGGCTATTTTAAAGCTGGGGTCATTATGCTAAAAAGTGGCCATGAATATTTGTTTTGATACTGGGTATTAAACCCAAGAGTGATAACTACATCCCCAAGTCACTTTTTTTTTTTTTTTTGAGAAAGGGCCTCACTGCTTTGCCAAGTTTGGCATCAACCTTGCGATCCTCCTGCCTCAGTCTCCTGAGTTGCTGGGATTACAGGTAGGCACCACCTGGGATAAATGCCCAGAAGCTAAGTGCACGTTAATCATAAGCAATCACCCAGCTATCTTTCCAGAGCGACGCTCCACCTTACGTCCTCACGGCAATGGTCCCGGGCCAGCTTCTGCCCATCCTCGGCAGCATATGGTGAGGTCACAGTTTTTTTATTTTGGCCATTCTGATCTGTGTGCAGTGATATCTTGTTGTGCTTTTAATTTGCATTTCCCCGATGGCTAATGACATGGAACATCTTTTCCCTGTGCGCATTTGCCATCTGTATACCCGCTTCAGTGAAATGTCCGTTGGCATCTTTTACCTACTTCCCTGCTTTTTAACTACACTTAATTGATTGAAAATTTCAGTGCCACTTTTAGAGGATCAGGAATGCATGAGTTCTTAGCAAAAAAAAAAAAACAAAAAAAACAAAAAACCAAGATCAGAAGATGTGCATCCTCAAACATTCACACCACGACCTGCAGAAACGGCCAGAAAAATCAGTGAACTTATCGAGCCGTTGTTGTCATGGAGACCAGCCAAGCAACTTAGGCCACAGCCTCACTTGCTCCTGCCAGGATCGCTGATGGCGCCAGAGGAAGTTTCCGCACAGAGCTCTGTAACAGGTTGACGCCCACACTTATGGAAGAGGGCGGGCATCCAGCAATGTGGCCAGCGTCCCCGAGGCTCTGTTAGGATGCAGCCCTAATCCTGACTTGCTGTGCTCTGGGCACCACCTAAGGATTCTATTTTGGTAGAAATGGACATTAAGGAGCTCCTGGCTTCCAGTTTTCCAAGCCACAATCATCTGTTCTCCACTCTGTGTTACAACATGCTGGAAGACACTGGAGTATTTGAGAAAATTAACCACAGCTGCCCTGCTAGGAAGAAGTCCCAGCTCTGGGGACAGGAATCTCTACAGCCCCTCGAAGCAGGGATGGGGGTGCACAGAGAAAGCAGGCGCCAAGAAGTGTTCTATGCACTTGGACACACTGCTCCCAGCAGCGGAGTTCACATCAGCAAAGTGGAAGCAACACACGTGTCCATCGGTGGATGAAGAAACAATGGAATGTCACCCAGCCTTAGAGGAAGGAAATCCTGTCACCTGCTATGTCACGGATAAACCTTGAGGTCCTCATGCTGAGTGAAACTGGCCAGTCATGAAAGGATGAAAGCTGTAGATTCCACAGAGACGAGGTGAGTAGAGGAGTCGAAATCACAGTCTCAGGAGAACGGCAGGTGCAGGGGCTGGAGGGAGAAAGGAGTGGACACTGGTTTTAATGGAATGGCACTTGGGTTTGGGAAGCTGAAGAGAGTTCTGACACCGGTGAGTCTCTGAACTGTTCACTCAAAAAATGGCTAAAAGGGCAAATTTTATCATACGTGTATTCTTCCACAACACAAAGTAGGCTTGTTACTCTCCAACCCTGACCTGGCTGCCCACTCACTGCCCAGACAGCCCTGAAGCAGCCTTGTTCCGATTCCCCAAACCTCCACGTACAGCTTGACACCCTCACAGCGCCCAAAGCAAAGACCACTGTTCTGTGTGCCAGCAGGCAAGTCCAGCATTCTGCCTCGATGGCCTTCGGAGCAGCAGGGACATGCCTTTGGACAGTCACTTAGTGAAACTCAGACCCTGCTGGATTCTAGCAGATTCTTGTTAATATTCTATCTTGACCACACTTGATGACTCAGCCTTGGAAGAGTCTCACCCTAACGTCTGTCAGAGATCACAAGCTTCACAAGAACAGACCCCACAACCATGTCCAGCAGGGGCAGACCCAGGCCCCTACTCTTGTCCAGCCTTGGTTCATTATACTGTCCAAGCCCTCATGCAGTCATTGTCACAGATGCACGGGAGGAAAGATCAGCTTCTCTCCTGGGGCTGCCCAGGGATAGTCATTAAACACGAGGCTTCCAGCTGCACTAATCCAAAACAGAAACTGCCCTCACAAGGTCACACCCAAGGTCACAGGGGCCAGACCAAGCAACTTTGCACCCTGGTGCCCGTTCCTGCCTCTCTGAGCACCATACTATGATCATCAGAGGAGCATTTACTGAGCTGTGTGCCTCGCACTTGATGGATAAGATAACTAAGACACGGGGCCGGGCCGGGGACAGTCAACACCCCACAGCACTTGGCTGCTGAGATGATATTCACACTAGCTCCAAAGACTAAGGTGGCAAGGATCTTGCCCAGCCTCACACTGATGGCATTGAATCCTACTCCTGGTGGTCCCAGTGCTCACAGCTAAACACACTCCTCCTTCAGAGAATGGGCACACAGAACAGTCTCTCCTCCCCCAGCCCCAGCTTTGCCTTTGCAAAGTGTGGGAGTGAGCAAAGGCCAGGTGGCCCTTTGGGGTCCTGCTGCCCACTTCTACTCTGCTGTACAAGGCCTCAGGCTCCCCTGGCCTAGGCCCAGCAGCCATTTTCCAGGGGTTACAGTGGCGAGAGAGTCCCTGCAGACAGCCTTCTGGTCACTTCTGAGTGGCCAGGGAGAGGACCCCTCTCTCACCATAACAGTTCCTCTTTCCACTGCTGGTGTGCCCCAGGGGAAATGGTACAGCTGCTGTGAGTGAACCTCCATTTCCTGAGAGAGCTTCACCCAGCATCCCTTGTGTGGTCTGTGTGGGGTCTCCCTCATCTGAGGCAGAGTTTCCATCACATGTCATCTAGCAGGTAGAGAGCTGAGGACTGCCAAAATGGAACCAAGTACATGAGCAGCCAGTAATCTGCGGCCAGTGATCAATACTCCGTAACGGAATTGGTCTGAAATGTATGTAGCCTACAGCAGATAAACTTGTCCTCTCATTAAAACGTTCTGCCTCTTTATGTTCACAGTCAGGAAGGTTTACTGAATCAGATCCCTACTTGAGAAACAAGTTGATCCACTTAAAATTTTTATTTTTTTAATTTTTATTTGATAAACATGGTGTTACAATTAGGAGGGATTCATCGTCAAACTATCAAGAACAAAAGTATAATGACAGAACAAGCCAAGGCTGGTGCCAGTCCATGGTTTACCTTCCTTGGGTTCCCCATGGTTCCATGTTTCCCCCTACTTAAGCCCCAAGTTAATTGGACTTCTCCTGGAAGTCAGAGGTTCCCCTCTGATTAGATTCCCCCATACTACCTCCCTCTGGTCTCCTTGATGTCCTTCCTATTCACTTCCCGCCTCCCTGCCCCCTCCCGACATCCCCCAGGAACCTAGGCAAAGTTCCCCATGATTGTGTAAAAATTCATACATGTTGAGATAATTGTTAGGTTAGCCATCTATCGTACTGTTTCCACTTGTATTCTAGCTTCCACAAATGAGAGAAAACATTCAGCCCTTGAGTCTCTGAGTTTGGGATGCTTCACTTAGCAAAATTTTTTTCCATCTCCATCCATTTGGCTGCAAATGCAGACCCAGATGCCCCTCACTGGATGAGTGGATTCAAAAACTTTGGTACATATATACAATGGAATACTACTCAGCTATTAGATCCACTTAAAATTTAGATGATAAAACAAATTTCTTGTTTCTGCATGAGTTAAATTCAGAAATTTTGTTAAGTGACTGCTAATTTCAGTCTTCAGCGAGTCATCTAGCGTCAGGCCTCATGGCCTTTAGGCTACATCAGGCAAGCACACACATTGCTAATAAACCACAGCAGCTGTCAGAACTGGTGAAGGATATTTTTTTGAATTTCTACCTGTGGACTTTTGGGTGATGAAAATGTTCCATATCTCAATTGACAGTTCTTGCCTAATATATTTGTCAAAACTCAAATTATATGACCGGCAGGTTGAATTAAAAACAAAACCCAAATACATGTTGTCTGCAAGAAACACACCTCATAAATAGACAGCCACAAGCTGAAAGAATAGAAATTATATTCCATGCAGAGAGAGATTGAAAGCAAGAAGGAGTAGCTACTCCCATATCCGATGAAGCAGGCTACAAACCAAAATGATCAGAAGAGACAATGAAGGCCACTTCACATTGGTAAAGAGAACCTGTCGATAAGACATAATAATGGGGGAGCTGAAGGCAGACAGCTTCTCATTTGGCTCCGTGACCAGATGAAAAAACTCCAGGACAAATCCACTAGTATGAGGTGCGTTTGGGGACAATCATCACAGAGCACAGCACTAGCTGGGAAGTTGTTTGGATGATCAGAGATTTGGGAGCAGCAAGTGAAAAGGGATTATTTCCATCCCAGCTGGGACACCAGCTGCAGCTTGTCCACCATTGTTCCCAATCAGCCCAGGAGTGGGGGAGGAGACAAACCTGCCGCTGAGAAGGGATCGTGCATTGGGCTCAACTGGAGACACCCCCACCGCACCTCCACTGCGTAAGGGGAGAACGGTGTCTCGCAGCTGCCCGCGCAAGGGAGTCTTTCGGAGCAGACTGCCCGGCGGGAGCGAGTCAGGAGTTCAGAGTAGGCTCCCCCACAGCTGCACCAGAAGATAGTCACTGTTCGCAGACAGAACCGGGACAAGGAGGCATGGGACAGACCCAGCCCCACTTTGCTTAGGGGGATTCTGGTTTGTGGTTGAAGGAAAGCCTTGCTCAGCCCTGTCCACCCCCACCCCAGCCAGAAGGATCACATGATAAGCTAAACTCTAAGAGTCCCCAGTCCCAGCTCAAAAATCCTGGGGAACCTGGAGTGCAAGCACCTGCGCAGGGAGCATAGAAAGCATCTCATCGCCCTGCGCATAAAAGCCTTAAGACTCCTGAGTCTCAGATTCCCCAGGGAGGCTGCCAAAGACCAGCCCTCACAGCATTCCTTAATCTATCCCTTCACTGAAATCTCCTCCTAGAAATCCCAGGAGTCTGATGACATCCCAGTCTTCTACTTGAGATCACATGATAACAGTCTGAGAGACCCTGCTATCAAAACTCAGTCAGACATTGAACGTCTGCTCCCAAAGGACAGAGACAACTTTAGTGACCATAGTTCCAAGTTTTCACTAAGAATTTTTTATTTTTTATTTTATTTTATTTTATTCTCTTCTTTCCTGTTTTTTTGACATGTATTCTAGTACCAACTGGAAAAATTGATTGGTTCATGGACATTTAAAAACAGGAGCTTTTTTTGTTTTTGTTTTTCAGGGTTTGTTTCATTTTGTCTTTGTTGAGGGTTTTTCAGTTGTCTTTCCCTGTTCTTTTATTTTTGGAGTTTTTTTTCTTTGTCTTGTCTCTTTTTCCCTCTTATCTCTTCTGTCTACCCTTGTCCTGCCTGCTGAGAGGAGGGATTCTGTTTAGTTCATTTAGTATTTGAAGTGTATGATGCCCTACCTGCATAATTTTCCTATGCTTGCTATCACCCAAATCTTATTAATATCTCTTTTACCCTTCCTCCATTTTGCTACATCTGTATTTTCTTCCTCCAGGGTTTGTTTTTTATTTTTTTTCTTTTCTCTTTTTTTTTCTTTCTTTCTCTTTCTTTTTCTTTCTCCAGCAAATTCTTCACCTCCTCCACTTTCTCTCTGTCCATGATTGGACAATACAACTTCCTCTCTAAATTTCACTTACATTCCCTTCTCTCTCAGGCTTCCAATTAGTCTATACCTTCCAACCCCCCATCATTAAGGCTGTGTAACCATTACTGCCGAGAATGCCAAACTCAATAACTATTGTATTATTTGAAGCCTGATATAGGTGATAGTTAAATACTAGTGCTGACAAAAGAATTAACTAAAACAACCATTCGTTCCATCGGTGGAATTTAACAGTGTAGTATAGTCTGCACTAAATAACCGATTCAATGCTGTTCACTAAATAACCGATTCAATGCTGTTCACTAAATAACCGATTCAATGCTGTTCACTAAATAACCGATTCAATGCTGTTCACTAAATAACCGATTCAATGCTGTTCACTAAATAACCGATTCAATGCTGTTCACTAAATAACCGATTCAATGCTGTT
>PVKS010024253.1:0-31290 GCA_004027875.1 Aplodontia rufa
TTTTTTTTTTTTTTTTAAAGAGAGGGACAGTGAGACAGAGAGAAAGAAAGAAGCAATTTTTATTTAGTTTTTCAAGTAACCTTCATTGCTCAGACACTTCGTTGTGTACGAGGGTGCTGGGGTTTGAACTTACCTACTTGCGCATGCCAGGCAAGCGTCGTAACTGCCAACCCACTGCTCCAGCCCCGAGAATGAATTTTATTTAGTTTTTCATGTGGCTTTCGTTGCTGTGACACTCCGTTCTGTATGTGGTGCTGGGGTTTGAATCTACATCCTTGTGTATGCCAGGCAAGTGCTGTAACTGCTGAGCCACTGCTCCAGCCCCCTGCGGAAGCCTTCTGAGTAGCTGAGATGCAGATGCACACCGCTTTGCCTGGCCTTCCTCTGACGTTCAGAGTCTTTGCAGTATTGCTCCAGTTTCTAACCTCACAGGTTCCCTGCTTTGTGCTCCAGTTGTCTGATAGAGTTGCTGCTTTGTCTGCCTCTGCCCCTTCTTCACCTATCAGTTTTCATTTTTCAAACTGGCTTCACCTTCTCTAGAGAGCATTTCTCATCCCAGACTCCTTATAAAAGTCTTGGGAATATGTGCGTGCATGTACATGCACCCACAGCCAGACACACAAATGAATAAAATTTTAAAAATCCCCAATTCTGTTTCCTAGAGATAACTGCTTACATTTTGATCTTCCTCAGTTCTGCAGCTGGAGTGGTCTAGTTCATCTTGGATATCTATTAGTCTGTATGGTGTTGCTGATACTCATTATTATCTTGTTTCCATTCTGGAGTTGGAGTTCCTTTTCTTCAGGTAGAGCCCTAAGAGTGACTTTTCATCTTTTCAGATGCCACAGGCTTTGAACATAGTGATGTTCACATAGTAAGTGGTCCAAAGTCCTCTGTTAAATCAAAGGAAGGAGGTAAGACAGGCATGTCACTGAGGCACAAACCACAGTAACAAACAGAAAAATAATTGTTACATTATGAATGTAATGCTGAGTGTATCCATAAACACTGAGTCACAGGAGAATAGAAAAGATTTAATAATGGACATGTGTCTAGAATGGTTAAATGACTAGGGACCTACCAAAGTAAGGCAATTTTAATACTTTACGTGGAAGAAATTCCTGCCTTGGGAAGGAAAGAAAGGAAGACAGATATGACTAGCTACAAAAAGGAGAGTTTTCTGTATAGGACCATTGATGCTCACCCTGGCTCATATTTGAATCACTGGTGTCGTTTTAAAAAAATACCAGTGCCTGTCTCAATCCCAGACTGGTTATTAGAATCTCTGGGGTAGGCTTAATAGTTCAGAGGGAAAAAGCTGTTCAGGTGATTCTAATGAGCATCCAGGCTTGAGAACCATATGTAAAGTGAAGAAGCCTTCTTAAAACAACAGAAAAAGTAAATATTATTACAACATTGTTGCAGAATCCAGAGGACTGGTTTCCCTTGAAGATGGGATGTTTGGGTGGGGAGGAGAATAACTGGTGCAGATCGTTTGTATGTACTTTAAAGTACTGGATGAAATTCATTTGTTACCTGTTGATAGGAAAATAGCCGTATGCATCTGAATCTGCTCCGACATTCCCCCGTATCAAAGTCTGCTTTCCCCTGCAGCAGTAGCTGAAGTAGAATCTTGCCAGTATGAATTATCACACTTACTCTTATTATATCGAAGCTTCTCCAGGGACTTGACCCATATTCAAATACTGTCAAAATATACTTTATCTCAGATATGCTATTTCCCCACATTTGTACTTCAGTCTGATATACGCACATACGCATCCAACCCCAACAAAACACAGATTTTTCTTGATGCAAACTTTTTGGCACTCCAAAAAGCAGAGTATCTACTGCAATTTATCACATGGAAAATGGAATCCCAGTGTCTTGCTTTACCTGTCAAGTAGCCATCCACCCTAGAATAACACACTTTTCTTTTCTTTTCTTTTTTTTTTTTAAGAGAGAGGGACAGTGAGAGAGACAGAGAAAGAGAGAAACAACTCTATTTAGTTTTTCACATGGCCTTTGTTGCTCCAACACTTAGTTGTGTACGTGGTGCTAGGGTTTGAACCCAGGTCCTTGAGCTTGCCAGGCAAGCGCTGAAACCGCTGAGCCACCGCTCCAGCCCAATAACACACTTTTCAATTTGTGCTCTCTTGGATTAAATGCAAGAAATGTTCTTTTCTTAAATTGCGCTTTCATGTTCAGAAATGTGTTTGCCTGTTGTCCATACAGTAGTTTCTAAATCCAAACCTAACTGGTTTTGTTGCAATGGAAAATATGTCAATAAATGCTTAGGATTAGAACATATAAATAAGACACAGGTCAAAATTAGTTGATTAATCATTATCCTGGGTACAGCAAGAGTTTTGTTGAATTCTGTCCTCTGTCTGTGAGGTCTTTTCTTGAGAAAACCTAGGTTTTAATGTTACTTGGTACAGGATATTTTTCTTCTGGCAGGAGCAGAACAACCAATACCACCAAATAAAATATGCTTAACAACTAGCACTTGGAATGGGAATAAATGCTTCACACTTCGAACAGTAAAGTCGTGGTTTTTGTTCTCTGAAGTTGTGACACGTATGCCCTTCACAGTAAATGCGGCAATTTATTTTTGAGGCATCAGCCTAGGATCCCAGAATGATACCTGCTATGTCACTCTTCTTTTCTCCCTTCATTTCTGTCTGTCAACTCTGTTAGGTTTAGTTTTCCAAACCATTGAATCACCAATTTGTTCTTCACAGATCCTGCCTCATACACACATCTCTTTTTTGTATGTACAGGAATCAGTTTCACACATCTTCATTCAAAGCACCTTTTATGCATTTTTTTCTGCTTCCGCATTCTTAAATAGGAGCCCTAGGACCACTCTTTTGGGAATACCAACCTGAACATCCATTATAAAAAATAAAATAATCATAACCAATCGGAGGTATTCTCCTAGGCTTTCAGACAGAATAGGACAGTACCAGACAGAATGTCTAGAGAAAAAATGTTGTGCATTTAATCTCTCCTGGTTTCATCAGAAGTATTTGAGATAAAGTACATCAATACTTGAATAGCCGGACATCGTGGTGCACACCTATAATCTCAGTAACTCAGGAGGCTGAGGCAGGAAGGTTGTAAGTTCAGTTGTAGCTCAATGTCAGCGTGCCTCTGGGTTCAACCTCCAGTAATGGGGGGAAAAAAAGAAAGAGAAAAAAAAAACCCTTGAAATATAAGAAAATGTAAATGAAGGTAGAATTCTGAAGTGAGAATAGAGGGAAATTTTGGTCAGAAAAAATGTATGTGATAACATGCTACATTGTTGTAAAAGGTTGGTTACAAATTAAACTCTAAGCTAACAGCTCAAATAAAAAGAAACAGCTAATACTCTACTTCCAAATCACAGGGGAAGCAGGTACCATCTGCTAGGAAATCTTGTTTATCTTCCAGAGAAAGAGCCTGCCTTGGTGGGGTGCAGGGCAGCAGAGAAGGTACAGACCCCTAAGCAAATTTAAATAGTATGAGTATGAATAAAAATGTCCAGCAAGGGGCTAGAGTGATGGCTCACAGGTTACAGCTGTTGCCTGACATGTACAAAGACATGGGTTCAAACCCCAGCACCATGTACACAACAGAATATCACAGCAATGAAAACTAAATAAAACTGATTCTCTTTCTCTCTCTCACTGTCCCTCTGTCTTACAAAACAAAACAAAAATATGAATGTCCAGCAAAAGCAAAATTCACAGAAATTGAAACTAACCAGTAGTTTCTGGGGAGGAGTGAGGTAGGCTGCTGGTGGGCACAGGGTTTCCGTATGGGGAGTTGGAAATGTTCTGAAGTTAGTGATGATGGTGGCACAGTCTTTTGCAGTATACTAAAAAATCATTGGATTGTACAATTTATTTTTTTAAACAGTTAGAGAAAAAGAGAATTTTATTTGTTTTTTCATTTGGCCTTTGTTTCTCTGCCACTTTGTTGTGTATGTGGTGCTGGGGCTCAAACCCAGTTCCTTGTGCGTGCCAGGCAAGCACCATAACCACTTAGCTACTACTCCAGCCCCTGAATTGTACATTTTAAATAGTGAATTTTATGGTATATGAATTATATCTAAGTAAAGCTGTCATTTTAATTTTTTTAAAAGAATACAGTTATAAAAGATGGTAACATAACATAGTTGGGGAAAAAGAAACAGCTGATGCTTGTAAGATTTGTGTCTTCTGAAAGATGCACGCTTCCTGGGGGAAGTATCACAGTTGAAGTATAGCTGTCAGGGAGTTTGGGTTGTATTGGAGAAAAACTTAACTAGCAGTCTAAATTTCTTTGTGAACATTCAGTTATTGGCCAACTGCAAAAAAAAAGATAATAAAGTTATGAAAAAAATAGGGAAATTTGAATAGCAAAGGTGTACTTGCTATAAAGGCATTATTTTTTATTGTTAATGTATAGTAGTGGTTTGTTAAAGTATTCTTTTCATAATGTATACTATAGTATTTATAAATAAAAATGCTATAATATCAGTCTTTTGCTTTAAAGGAATCCAGTGGGTTGTGGAATAGATGAATAAAGATTGGCCATATGTTGATAACTCTTAAAGCTGGGGTAATTATACCATCTCTCTACTTTTGTGTAAGTTTAGAATTTCTTATGACAAAATGTTAAGACAGATTTTATCATTCTCTGTTTTCACTACAAAAAAAATCTAGCAGCATAGCTGGGGGTTTTGCTCATGAGAAATTATGCTATTTACAGCACTTGTCTCATTTGCTGATTTATGGGTGGCTCCTGAGAGATTGGAAGCCTGGGTACAGGCTCCAAGTCACATGCATAAGTAAGCATGAAATTCTAGTAAGGTCATCCGCAGCTTTTCAGCTTTCCTTATGCGACTCAGATGCTGCTACGGGAGGTTGTGGAAGGAGTAGGTGCCACTCTGCAGAAAGACAGAGAATGCCTGAGTTTTAGTCCCTTCACAAGTTTTGTCTCCTGATTTTTCCTGCTCTTCAGTGGGACTTAAGTACTTAAGTTTAATGTTTTCTTGGGAGTGGAGCTAAATTTGTTAGCAAGATACTGAATAATGGCACTTACCCTTAACTTCCTGTGAACTTGAAATCCACTCAACTAAACTCTACACACATATTCCTGAGATTGGAGGAGCAGGGGTAGAGTTAACAATGGCATGTGTCTGAGAGTAGATCCCAGCCTCTATTTCAGTATTATTTTCAATTATTCTTTGCTCTCAAAGAGGTTGAAACTAGGCATTTGTATTGGCCCCACTTCCTTCCCTGATTCTGAAGGTGGGAACTGTTAGTCATAGTAATATTTATTACATTGCTATTCCAGGTGTTACATTACACTGAGTATATGGCTCAATTTGCAACCAGAACTCATTCTTTTGTGCAGAAAATATTAAATATTTGTCCACTATAAACTAGATGTGTCCTCTTCCCAGTGGCCTGCTTGGTCCTGGATTCTTACACTGTTTTGTTTTTCTTTCTTTATTTTTTTTATTCCTGGCATTACCTCCGTTAAAAAAAAAAAAAATCAATGCTGTTTTGGGAACAGTAGTGGCCTTCTAGGAGTTTACAAGTGATTTATCCCAAAGTAAAACAGGTAAAAGTACTTTGAAGTGCAGTTAAATGTTCTGCCATTGATTTGTATCTCCAAAAACACTGTGAATTTTTTAAAACATCAAGTGACCATGATGTTGATTGAGATAGTTGAGGTTGATTGGATATGAGTATTTTACTTAAAACATGCTTTAGGATAACGTTGCTTGTGTGGTCAATGAAACATCCAAGCTTCCCCATTATCCAGACTTTCATGATAGACACAGGCATAAGGTGGTTTTATTTATAGTCATCTTATTTTTCTCTCCGAATCCTGGTCTCCCTTGAGATTTTCTTGTTGGATATGCAACAATGCTAGCACAATGCCCAACACTAAAGGTACCACCATTGCCTATGAATCTCTCCTTTAGCCATAGCGATAGCTTAACCACTTCCTGAACAGCTGCTCTGCGCCAAGCACTTAACCTGCATTATCTCACTTAATCCTCAAAGCAAACCCTGGGAGGTAGGTGGCCCTGGCCTTGTTTTACAGAGAAGGAAACCAAAACCAAGCCAGGGCAAATGTCTTTCCACACATCTAGGTAGTGGTAAATTAGAAAACAGACCCAAGTTTGCTTGATTCCAAAATCCGTGCTTTTCATCGTGTGTTGTCTCTCCTTGGTGTTTGGTAAATATTTGCAGAATTGATACATTTTGGATGCTTAAGACCTGCATACCTCCTTCTAAGTTAACAAGATGAAATGGTTATGAGTCTATAATATCAAAGGTGTTGATCAAGTGGAACTCTTGACCAAATCCATGTTTTACTGTCCAGACATGAAGGAAGACCTCTGTGTCCTTTCTCGTTGCCATTCAGAAGCATTCTTTCTGCTCTTGTAAATCAGGGTTTCACAGAGTGCTCCCAGTGCCTAGGACAGAGTGCTCACATTCTTAATGGAAAAGGCAATTACCGTTCCTGTTCAGGTGGTCAGTGAGCCTAGTTGCTTTTGAAACATAATGTTAATAATGGTTTGTCTCTTCAGATATGAGCCAGTTAGCTTGGATATGTAAATAGCTGCCATCACAGGTAGATCAGGTTGTAGATGTGTGAATAAATTGGATCTGTAACCACCAATCAAAAATCAATCAGCAGCCAGGTAAGGTGAAGCATGCCCATAATCCCAGCAACTCAAGAGGCTGAGGCAGGAGTTTGAGGCCAGCCTGTGCAACTTGGCAAGACCCTGTCTCAAAATAAAAATTCAAAAGGCCTGGGGATGTAGTTTAGTGGTAGAGCACCCCTGGGTTAAATCCCCAGTACCACCAAAACAAAAGCAGCAAACATTTATTGAGCATTTGCAATGTACCTGACACCATATCTCTGGAAAAAAGATACTATTATTATTTTAAATTTTGAGATTGTGAGCCTGGAACAGTGGTTCAGCAGTTGGAGTGCTTGCTTGGCTTGTACAAGGACCTAGTTTCAAATCTCAGCACCACATAACACAACTAAGTGTCAGAGAAACAAAGGTCAGATTAAAAAATAAATAAAATTGATTCTCACTCTCTCCCTCTCTCTTTAAAATAAACAAATAAATAAAAATTTTTTTGAGACAGGGTCTTACTAAGTTGTTCAGTGCCTTGCTAAGTTGCTGAGTCTGGCCTCACTTGCAACCCTTCTACCTCCTGAGTTGATGGGATTACAAGTGTGCACCACTGTGCTGGGTGGTCATTTTTAATTTATATATGCATTAATTTTATAATCATAGAAATGAAGCAAATTTTCCAAAAGGAGAGAATGTGTATTGACTGACTTACATAAATTTCAGAGAAAATGCGTGTGTTCAGGGAACGTGACAGGTTGCTTATCTTGGTTGGCTGGATGGATTGGTGATGGCTGCTGCCTGCCTTCTCCATGTTTAGAAAGGAAGTTTTTTGAACAGCATTGAAAGTGTCTGAAGGACTTTAGGTGAAAGTACAGCAGGTGGGAGAGATATAACGGCATATAGAGTACACACTGGAGCACCGACTCAGGGATGGTGGGGGAATCTCAAGAGCACTATGAATGATTTTTTTTCCCCTGGGGAGTTTTTTTTTTTTTTTTTTTTTGTCTTGATATTCTGGAAAATTCAGGAAGATAGGAAATGTCACTGATAGAAATATTCCTGGATTACAAGTGATCTGGATAGGGAATTCTGGAACTCTTCAGCAAGTACATAATGGTGTTGATAGTTACTGCATTTTCTATGAGTTAGACTTTGGGCTAAAAGCTTTAGATATGTTATTTCATTGGATTCTCATAATCACACTTTGAGGTATAGGTATTATTACTGTTCTCACTTTACAGATAAAGAAGTCATGACTCAAGATAAACTTGCCCTGAGGCTCATAGCTGAATAAGCTAAAGATCAAGATTTGAACTGGGTTTTGTCTTACTCTACAACTAGTATCTTTGGAACATAAGAGAATATTCTCCCAGGTGAGATAGCTTTTAGGCTGGGGGACTCTACTTTGGAAGAACTCAAAATCTGAGAGGTTTAATACCATTGACTTGGGAGACTGAGACAGGAGGATTGCAAGTTTGAGGCCTGATTCAGCAACTGATTGAGACCTCATTTCAAAATAAAACAAAAGGGCTGGGGATGTGGTTCCAAGGTAAAAATCAATAGATATTTCCCAAAGTCAAAGACAAAGTGTGCAGGCCACTTTATAGTTTTTCCAGCACTGTTTAGGGGATGTTCCTTACGGAAAAGTCATCGTCCTCCCACCTGTGCACACCGCATGGGGGAGGAAAGCCAAGTGGTTCTAAAGTGTGATTCCCTTAGCACCAACTGGGAACTTGTTAGAAATCCAAATTGTTGAACCCCACTCAAGATGTGCTTCAGAAACTCTGGGGGCCTGCAGGGGAGGGAGTCTTGCAGGGTGTGTGTTAGCATCTTCTAGGAGGTTCTGATGAATACTCACATCTGAAACAACCGAGCCAAGAAATAGTCCTTATCTCGGCAGTTTTTAGTCACATGTTAAATCAGCAAGGGGGAATAAAAGCCAAGACGCTATTGTGTTTTTGGTGTACTTTTAATTTTTGTTAGCTGTGTGTGCTTGCCTGATTTATCTCAGGAACAGGCTCTTTTCTCTCTGAACCAGGCTAATTCGTGTTCTTGGCTTGATGTCAGGGACCTTTTTAACACACTGTAACTTTGTTAATTCTGACAGTGCCTTTGCCTTTTAGTGAGAGATCATATCCTGGTTAATTCCAAGTCCTTTTGTAGGTTCAGTTTTACCTCTCACACTGGGTAGGGAAACAACTTGAAGGTTTTTGTTTGTTTTTGTTGTTCTGGGTTTTTTTTTTTTTTCCTCTTTAAAATTACCCAGTGGAAGAAGTGATGTCTATAACAGATAACCCTGCCTTAGTGCTCTAGCACCTGGGAGGAAATGCTCCCAAGTTACCATAGAAATTTGAGGATATAGGACTCAGCCAGTCTCCATTCAGAAGGATCGTGAGCCTATTCGTTAATTGTTTACACTTCTTGTACCAACCCTAATTGCTTGTTTGAACTATAGACTCCAGAATTCATTATCGTTATTAGCATCTAATCAGTAATTGACTATGCATTTTAATTTCTCTAATGGAGTTGAATTTTCAAGTGATAACTTCAGCTTCTCAGTTTTTTAATTTTAGAGCTAGGATTCTGATAAATAAACGGATGGTTAATTATCCTATACAACACAGCCTGGGAAATTTAAACATTTAGGTTAAATGATTAGTAGTGTTCTCAATAAAAAATCGAGTTAGGGGCTGGAGTGGTGGCTCAGCAGTTATGGTGCTTGCCTGGCATGCTCAAGGACACGGAATTGAACCCCAGCACCATGTACACAATGAAGTATCAGAGCAACAAAAGACACATGAAAAACTATATAAAGTTGATTCCCTCTTTCTCTCTCTCTGTCCCTTTCTTTGTTAAAAAAAATTGAGTTAGAATGGGGAGAAGCTCTTAGGTTATTATACCTATTTTTGAATAATGTTAATTCCTGGTAAGAGGACCTGGTGAAATATTTAAGCTATCAGTGATATTGGAGTTATTTGTATGAAGAACTTGGGGAACAGATTTCACAAAATGGAATTTAGGCTGACTGGTTTTTTTTGTTTGTTTGTTTATTTGCTTTTTTTGTTTGGTACTTGGGATTGAACCCAGGGGTGCTTTATCATTGAGCCACATTCCTAGCCCTTTTTTTTAAATTTTGAGACAGGGTCTACCTAAGTTGCATAATGCCTCACTAAGTTGCTGAGACTGGCTTTGAACTTGTGATCCTCCTGCCTCAGCCTCCAGGGACAGTGAGACTTCCCGGGAACAAGGTTGCCACTGAGGGATGTATGAGGAGGGGGAGGGGCAGCAGCATATTCTAATTAAGAGCTGAGGAATTCGACCCCTAATGATTGTTACTTGTTATGCCCATCTAGAATTTGCTGGTTAGAAATTTTTAGAAATAAGCAAATTCTATAATTTGGAAGAGAGCTTTTATATAAGCTCTATTATTGGGTGGAAAGAAAATTTGATATTTGAAAGGTTGCTGTTGACTTCCCACAATAGTAACAGCAGCAGGCTTCATGGCATATTTTTCTATTTGCCAGTTGCTACTTCTGGTGTTCAGGCGCAATAGTGCTTGTTTAGGAACACGCTGAGCCCAGGGACTCAGTACATCATATACCTAATGGTGTGTCTCTTATACCAACCTGTGATACCTTTCTCTTCCTTTTCAGGTCCTGCTGAGGGTAGTGGGAGTAGAGGATCTGTTTTAAAAGAAAATGATAGAAAGGAAACTTTTATCACATTTGGGACACTCCCAATCTATTAAGAAACTAAACTAGTGATCATTCATATATATATATATTTAAAAACCTGTAATAGTAGAGTATCTAAGATCCTAAATAACCAAAGTCTTCAAGACCAGAGTTGATGACAGTACCGTAAGAGTAGTGAGAAATCAGAGCATTACCAGTTTTTAGAAATTCTAAATTTGTGATTTCATGGGCTGGGAGTGTAGCTCAGTGGTAGGGTGCTTGCCTGGCATGCTTGAAGCCCAGGGTTCAATCCCCACTTTTTTTTTTTTTAAGTGACAACTTTAAAAGCTAAATTTCTTAAAGCAGTAAAAAGTACCTGTTTATAAATTGTAAGCTAGAAATTATAATTAGATAGTTAATTTTGAAAGAATGAAGATCTGAGAAAGTTAATACATGTAATTCCATGGATCTCTAATAGGATAATTATCCTTAGTTTGTAGTGATTTAGAAATTTCATTTTGGAGTTGTCTAGGTTGTCTGATTAATTTTTCTAGTTTGCTTAATTTTTGCTTTTATTGGTTTTTTATTTTGCTTTTGCTTAATCACACTTCCAAAAGAAGAGAAAGAACCCACACTCAAATTTAGCTTGGCTACATTTGGACGTTTAGATCTTTACAGACCTCTGTTTACAGCTGTACTTAAAGAGATCCTTTTCTGGTCCTGTTTCTAAACATAAAAGTATTTTCTCTCTTGCTGTGTAATACTTCAGAATTTCTACAGAAATCCCTGACTCAAGAATCTATCATGTAAGTGAAAATTTAAATAAAAGTTATGAATGAGTCCCCTGCTCGCAGAACATGTTTCCTGTTTCTTTATCCCCACTTCTACTTCACCTCCGTATATAATCTTCATGGAACGGCCACAAAGCTTATAAACCAAACTGTATTGCTTAGGCAAGTTATTGTGAGGCCTGGCTGTTCTGCTCCAGAAGGGAGAGACATTCAGTTTGAAGTAGAGTTCCAGTGCTAGGAAGGCGAGTCCTGAATGAGGAGTCCCCGGTTGGCCTCCCTGGGGTAGGTGAGGAAAATAATCATCTTTAAGTTGTGCAATCTCCGCTTGTACTGGGAGGACATGCAGTGGCCCTTGTGTGTTGTGCTGCGGTTGGGAGCACCTGCTTTTGAAAATAATGATGTTTGGAACAAGCTGGTTTTGTGTCCATCCACAGTTGCTGTGACCCTCACAGGCAGGTGGCTCGTCAGTTTCAGCAGTGCTGGAAGATGCCTTCCTATCTCTCACTCAGGATTCCCTCAAGTAAAATGTGTCAAGCTGTGTAGACAATATGTTCAGTTCTATGCATAATGGGTTTATTTTTTAGAATCAGGAATTGGAGTTGAATTGTCTGTCATGTTGGGAGGGGGAGCATGGCGGGGCAGAGGGTTCCCCTTAAATGGTAGCTAAACCATTTTTTTTTCCAGTAGGTTTTGGAAACACTGGTGTCTTTGGAGTCCTTACAATAGGCTAAAGTCTCTTAGGTTCAGAGTGGTTCAGTTGTGGTTCTACCTGAGCAAGGGTCCTCTTCCCAAACCTAACCTCTTGGCTCCTTGAGTTGGCAACTAGTATATTAAAAAAAAAAAAAAAAAAAGGACCTGCCTAAAAGAGAGCTTTCAGGCCACCCATCAAACCAGAGGGAAGTTGGGTTTTTTTTTCTCCTCTGTGTATAGCCTCCCACAGCTCATGATTTTTATTGCCACCCAGTGGGATTCCCAGCATTGAAGTGGTGTTTCAACCTGTTGGGAAGCAGCTAGGCTGGACTGTGACCAGCAACTCCCCCTGCTCTTGTCTGTGTGGCAGTGTTTTGCATGTGTCCCCTCTAGTTTCCTGCTTCAGTGAATATGAGTGGGAGTTGTGGGGGCTGAGGGAAGAGGACAGTCAGAAGATGGTCAGACTCACTGCTGAATCATCCTAGGAGTTCTCGCCGTCTCTTGGTTCCATCTTGGCTGGGCAGCCTTTCCCGCTATTTTGTCAGACCAGCTTTCCCAGCCGCCTCTGGGGGTGGGAAGGAAAACCACACCTTGCTCTGTCCACCAGTTAACAGGCAGGGTTTTGTTCAGTAAATATTTATAGAACCTCCCTCCTAACCTCGAACCCTGTAACCTTGTGCCTTTGAGAATTTTGTTCTCCTTCTGTGGGCTCCTAAGTAACTATTTGGGCCTGGCAGTACACCCAAGAAGGACAGGGATGGTGCCTCTCATCTGTAGGCCAACTCCATAGAAGCTCATCCGTCCAATTTTAACCCTGAACTTGGTCCAATGCGCTTCCTTTTAGGGGAGAGAGTGAGTTCATGGGAGAGAGTGTGGGTGCATAGTCTTTCACTATTAATTTGTCTAGTTAAACCTTATGATCAACGGAAGTGCAGAGCCATCTATGGAGGGGACTGACACCTCAAACCCGATGAGCCATGGACTCCCCGGCTCTGCAGTACCCCCAGCAGGGTCACAGACCTCCAGGGGCTGTGCCTTTTCCATGAAATAGAGGTAAATGCCCAACGTGATTCTGGAAATAAATTAAAATTAATTTTATTTTTTTTTTCATCTAGTTTACGTTTTTCTGACACTCAGTTGTGCATATGATGCTGGAGTTCAAACCCAGGTCCTCTTGCATGCCAAGCAAGCGCTCTAACCACTAAGCAACTACTCCAGCTCCTGGAAATGAATTAGAAACAACCTCAATGTTCCAAAAAGATATACTATGGCTTATCTTTATTAGAGAAATACAATGTTGATTTTTTAAATGCTGTATGAAAATATAATATGTTGAATTTAAGAACAAACACAGGCTGGGTGTGGTGGTGCATGCCTGTAATCCTAGCAACTCAGGAAGCTGTGGCAGAATTGCAGGTTTGAGGCCAGCCTGAGCAGTTTAGCAAGAGCCTGACTCAAAATATAAAATAAAAATAGATAGAGCTGGGGACATTGCTCAAAGATAGAGCACCCCTGGTTTCCATCTCCAGTACCAGGCAGAGGGAGATGTAAAACATCATGGAAACTACAATTCAGTTTTATAAAAACAAGGAAGGGAAGCCTCCAGTTGTTAATAACAATTTCCTATGATGGGATTATATGAGACTGTAGCCATTTTATCTAATTTCCCACACTGAACCTTTTGTTCTTTTTATTCAGACTACACCTGCACAAAAGTTAGTAAGATACATATATAGCTTAATGAGTGGATATAAGGTAACCACTACTCAAATCAAGAACATTAAAAATAACATTACTTTTATTATTGGAATACTAATACCAAAAAAAAAATGTATGAAAAATACTTTCCCTGAGTCCCTTACATGGCTACTATGGTAGTAAAATACGACTATATATACAAGTGTTTGTGCTTATTAAACTTTATTATTATTTTTTTAAAGAGAGAAGGAGAGAGAGAATCAATTTTTTTTATTGAGAGATTTATTATAGAACAACCATACTAGTTTTTCACAAAATAATATAAAATGTGTATAGATTCTGGATATTAGGAGAGAATCAATTTTTATTGAGTTTTTCATGTGGCTTTCGTTGTTCCAACACTTAGTTGTGTATGTAGATGCTGGGGTTTGAGCCTGCATACTTGCGCATGCTGGGCAAACACTGTAACTGCCTAGCCACCGCTCCAGCCCCTGTGCTTATTAAACTTTAAAACAACCATCAAATATTAGGAGTTATATACTACCTCTAAAGTGCCAAAGATGGCCAGGCCTGGTGGTATGCACTTGTAATTCCAGTGATTTAGGAGGCTAAGACAGGAAGATCACAAGTGTTCGAGGCCAGCCTGCCCACCCTGTTTCAAAAATTCTTTTTTTCCCTTTTATTTTATTTTTTTAAATAACTATACTGGTATTGAACCCAGGGTGCTTGACCTTTTTATTTTTTGAGACAGGGTCTCAACTAAATTGCTCAGGTTAGCCTTGAACTTGTGGTCCTCCTGCCTCAGTCTCCACAGAGTTTCTGGGATAATAGGCATGCACCACCATCACCACACCTGGCTCAAAGTTAAATTTTTAAAAAGACCAGGAATGTAGTTAAGTGATAGAGTGCTTGCCTAGTATGGCCTTGGGTTCAACCTCCAGGACCATAAAATTAAGAAGTGCCAAAAATAATAAGTGCACATAAGCAATAAGTCATTGTGAGTCTGAGGATGCTTGTGTTATATAGAGATTCACACAGAAAAATGTTGTTGATTATACCACTTGACATAGCTGCACATTTTCCCCTCCCAGAGAACCACTTTAGGCACAGTCTTGGATGCTTGGAAAACTATTAGGACTTCCTTGATGTTTAAAAATTTCCCTTTCATTTCAGGCTGAATACTCTTAGTTTTCTGTGGTCCTTGGGTTGTGGCATCTGGTTGAAAGAGGGTGTGTGTATGTGTGTGTGTGTGTGTGTGTGTGTGTATGTGTATTAACTGATTTTACCCAGGTCAAAATTCCAAGCAGTAATGGTTGGTTGCGTGCGCACACACACACACACATACACACACTCGTATTTTTCGTATTTTTATTGAATTGTCTAGTTTTTCACCTCTTGGTTTGAGATCTAATTGGAGAGAGGCAATAAATCATAATGCAGGCAATAAATCATAATGCAATCCTTTTATCTGTTACTACTGCAAAGGCCAGCTACATGGTTTGTGCGGACAAAGTAAAGAATGAAGATGTGATGTTCTTTATTCAAAAAATAGTGGGAAAATGTTGTTAAAGACAATAAAATACAAATCTTGCTTTCTTTGCTGGTCTCTCTCTTCACTTGTCATGGTATGTCATGGTGAAGAAAAATGTAAGTATTAGTATGTCGTTCTTAAAATTTTTTACTTTATACTATGCAATTCAGTTTAAAATGAAAATCTGAGAACATTTAGCTTATATGCCAAATCACCAAAATTATCCAGTTCATATTTTTGCAGTTTATACATTGTTTTTCCTCAAGCAGTAGAAATGTTGCACCAAACTAAGCTATTTTTTATTTCACTTCTTAATATGCAACACTCCCTATCTTCATCTTACTGATGAGTAAGGACTAATGGAAATGAAACTGCAGCCTGCCCTGTCCTTTCCTTTCCTCTTACATAATCCATCATTGTTTTCAGTGTAAGGGGGGTTAAGTAACCTGAGTAAGAAAGAATGCCATATAGTTCTTGTTGGTTCACATTTCTTAAAATAACACTGCCTTCTTCCTATGTTCAAAGCGCGTTCTGGTTCCAGTGGGGAAAAGAGCATGACTTTTGGGGTCATACCTTTCCTTAGCGATAGACATAACATACTTATCTTGAACTTACTCCACGTCATGCTGAACCCATGTGGTAGGTTCACCGGAATCCCGCACACACAGTGCTCTATGCAAATGTGGGAAGGAGTGGCCACGTGCGTATTACGTGTATTCTCTCTGCTCATATACACGGATTTTATTTATCACACACAAGTTCAAAGATGAATTATTGAGACTTTCTGCTTGAAAACTGTGAGTGTAGCCCAGTGCTTCACCTAACATGCCCAAGGATATGGGTTTGCTCTTCATCACTGCCAAAAACAAATCTTTTTCTGCTTGGTGATAACAGAGTGTTAAACCAAGCGTGGGGCCCATCTGACCGCAGGGTCCTGTGTGACTGTATGAATCACACCTCCTCATCATTATTGCTTTTGTAACACTGATGAGCAGTTTCCGTTGTTGCCCCCCTTCCTATGACTTCCTAGTCTAGGTTATGAGTTGTCCTTATCCGTAACCAGTGGTGCCCAGAGTCTCTCGGTTCGTGATTAAATCCAGACCTCTTTTTTTTTTTTTAGAGAGGGACTGTGAGAGAGAGAAAGAATCAATTTTTTAGCTTTTCATGTGGCTTTCATTTCTCCGACACTTAATTGTGTACATGGTGCTGGGGTTTGAACTCCCGTCCTTGTGCATGCCAGGCAAGTGCCGCAACTGCCAAGCCACCACTCCAGTCTGAATTCCAGACATTTTGGCAATGACTAATAGTAATTGTTCCTGGGATAAGGTGCAGCTCGCTATTGATAACCCAGTTTATTCTTTCATTATGTATTTATCATCAGAAAAATTAGTCCACACATCCTGTAAAGGAAAGAAACAGCTGAATCTGAAAGGTCAGGTTCAAGATTTAGGAAGTTTAGTGAAACTTATAACTGGTAACGTTAAGATAGTACTTCTGCCAGCAGTGAGGTAATCTCCATATGTGGTACTGCTGAACTTACAAAACTATCAGTGGGCTGGTAAGATGCTTACAAAAACTTTCTGAACTTTGGATTTGGTATACTTCTGAAGTATTTAAAAAAATTTTTTTGAATTGTGGATGAACACAATACCTTTGTTTTTATGCGGTCCTGAGGATCAGACCCAGTGCCTCACATGTGCTGGGCGAGCACTCTGCCCCAGAGCTCCAACCCCAGCCCACTTCTGGAGTATCTTGCCCCAACCCTTGATAGAACAATAAAATATCCGTCACTCCCTCCATTTGCAGGGGATTTGGGGAGGCCCCTGAGTTAGTGGAGGCCACAAAGCTTGGTAATTAAAGAGTGTAAGTCCTGTTGTGTGGGACCCATACCCTGGCTCTAACCTTTACTAGGTACGACTTTGGGTAAGTAGCCTATGACTGTGAACTTGGTTTCCTCACCTTTGAAGACATGGTAGCTGGTGCAAAGGATTATGCTTGATAATATTACAGAAAATGGATTAGCTTGATGTCTGACTCAGAAGGGAGTCGATACATTTTTAACTATGATGCTTATTAATATAGAACTGAAAAAAATTCAGATGACTATGTTCTTAAAGTAAGAAGGTGAGTAAATCTGATAGTCTAGTCTAGTTCTGCTGGAAACCCAGAAGATAGAAATTAAGTCCAAAGGAGAAACTTGTGTTGGGCTTTACTAGACCAAGTGTTCTGAGGAAATTGTATCATTTGCTCTGTAATGTCTGAATTACAGCGTAATTCAGACATTTAGCGTAGTGCTTAGCACGTAGTAGGTGCTGTTGATTAAATGGTAAATATGTAAATATCTTATTTACTTTTTGTGACATGCATCTTTCTAAATTTTGAGACAGCAAAGATTTTTCAAACTGGTCAAAAGTGTGTTTTATGTCCATTTTTGACAATCAAGAAAAGGAAAAAGAAGGAAAAAACAAAATTTGGAAGTATCTTTATTTTTTATAAAGATAGAGATAAATGTTAGTTTTCCAAATCTGGACACAGGCCAACCTGTAAGTCCTAGGTATGGTGGCAGGTGGCCCTGGAGCCTCACATTGGGTCTAGACTATATAGTTTAGCAGGAGAGAAACTGATGCTCCTTTCAGTGATTGCTACCTGGACTCCCAGGTCACAGCCTGTCCTTACAGTTCCCTGGCCAGAGGACCTGACTCCATCTTGGGAGTGGCACAGGGTGAAGTGTCTGCTAGTGGTGGTGACCTGGTGACCATGAGCCAGGAGAAAGCCAGGCTGTTTACCCTTCAATAGTAAAATGTTTGGGAGGTTATTTGAGCTATAGCATATTCTGAAGGACTTAAAATTTAAAAAATAATAATTCGCAAAGTAATTAGAAAGTTACTCTTTAAGAATTTATTTAAAAAAAAAAAAGAGAGACCTCCTTGTATATGATTTTCTGCAGGTTTTGTTTAACTGCTCTGTGATTTAAAACCCTGAAATTCAGTGACCTGGAAAGGCAATTGGACTCTAAAATTCTGGGATAGGTTAGAGGTTTTTAACCAGGTATAGTTTGCTACTGAAAGGATAGAATGCTCTCATATGCTAGACACAGGTGTTTATGTCACCAATGACATGTGGAAACATTAAAAAGTAGCCTTTAGGAATATTTTTATTCAAAAATTATCCAGTGGTATTAATAAATTCTTATGCCATTGAAAACTATTTTGAGACTCTGGGTGTGGTGGTGCATGCCTATAATCCCAGAAACTCGGGAGGCTGAAGCAGGAGGATCATAAGTTCAGCCTCAGCAACTTAGTGAGGCTCTGAGTTAACTTAGTGAGGCTGTCTCAAAATAAAAAATTAAAAGGGCTGGAAATGTGACTCCGTGGTTAAGCTCCTCTGGGTTCGATAGCCAGTATCAAAAGGAAAAACTATTTCATGTCATTTTATATAGATCTAATCGATTTATTTTGTAAGAGTTGGAAGTTGTGATTCATCTCATATCCTACTCCCACTTTACCTGAGAAAGCATAGCTTGACACTTGGAATTTTTGAAGTTTGTACTCTGCAAAATCGATTCCTTTTTTGAACACAGGACCTCATACATGCTAGGCAAGTGCCTGTCTCTCAGCTGTATCCCCAGTCTTCCTACCCCTTTTTTAAAACAATCTGTGAAGAAAGCAGGAATATTCTTGCTCTCTTTGTTGGATTAAGTAGCAGGAAGATTTGCAGATTGCTTTTTTTCATGGTTAGAAATGCAACTCCAAATGATAAAAATGATGACAATAAAACTGTCTATGAGGCTTAGCCCTGAACTGCTAAAACTTTATATTGCAGAAGACATATTCTGGGAGAGGATGATAGTTGCCGCATAGTCCAACAATTGGTTTCTCTGCTTGGATTAATGTTTTCACTTTCTCTTCCCTGGTCAAGATCTGCTTGTCTTTCAAAACCCAAGTCAGATATCACCACCTCCTTGAAGCCTCCCTTGACTCCTCTCAGCTGTTCTGCTTTTGCTCTTTCCACATGCCACTTTAGGAAGGAACATTGTGTACAAGGCTTGATATTACTGTTTACCTTTTGACTAGATTACAAGCCCTTTGAGGGCAAGGTGTTAGACAACACCCAGGTTATTGCCTGAACATAATCAGCACGCAGTTGATATATTTTAAAAGTCAAAAGATTTAACTACCGCAAGATGACACCAGAATAGGTACCAGGTGGGGACGTTTTATACTGATAGAATTTATTTTAGATTTTTCTCATGCTTTTATTTGTGATTTTGCAAAGTAATCAGTTAGTTGGGGAAAAGGATAATAACCAACATTGAGAATAGTGTGCCAAGAACCATTTCTGTACGTTGCTAATGAGAATGTAAATTGGCATACTCTTTCTGGGAAACTCTTTGGAAATGTGAGGCCAAAAAATAATAAGAAATCACCTCAGTGTTATAAAACATGAGATAAGAGACAGCAGGAACAGTTTTCTGATATTATGTGAAGCTAAACCAAGTCATGAGTTCCTAAGAATTAGGGGTGATAATTATAACTTCTTGAGGTCCTTGTTTTATATTCTCCCACATCATCCAACTTGTCTTGCATATAATAGAGACTCGGTAAATTCTCTTAGTGAATGGATAAACCTTTAAAGTTGAAACAAAAGGCATAAATCCATGGATGAATGTAAGGATATTACCTAGTGCCACACCAGATTTAATAAGTGTTATTTGACATACTTGTTTCCAATTTTTTTATACTTTTAAAAGTTATGTAAGTGGGGCTGGAGCGGTGGCTCAGCGGTTTCGGCTCTTGCCTGGCAAGCACGAGGACCCGGGTTCAAACCCCAGCACCACGTACACAACTGAGTGTTGGAGCAACTAAAGCCATGTGAAAACCTAAATAAAGTTGTTTCTCTCTTTCTCTGTCTCTCACTGTCCCTCTCTCTTAAAAAAAAAAAAGTTATGTAAGTGATGTATGCACAGGGTTTTCATGCATAGTACTCTATGATCTGCAAATTGATTTTATGTTTTTTTCAATCAAATCAGAAAAGGTTATTATTCCTATTTTATAGAATGGTCAGCTGAGACTTGGGACAGATCAGGACTAGAACTGCCTCTCTGACACCTGGTCCAATTTCTTTTCACTATAGGAGTTGTTGGAGAACTCGTAGGAAACAGGAGTACCTAAAATGTTTATTAAGGGAGGGTGCGCATCAGTTACAGAAAGATGTTGACAGATCGGAAGGAATTTAAAGAGGAGCCAACACTGCTGGAAGGAAGGACATGGGAGAGATGAAAGGAGCTAAATATGTATAGCTTGGCCAAAGGATGATTAAAGGGGCTATGATAGCAGTCCTTAAGAATGTGAAGGATGTAAACATCATGGAAGAGAAAATGTACTTAGACCCGATCAAAGCAGTGTACAACAAGAAATAAAAATTAATGTCAAACATCAAGAAAAGCTGTGTTCTTATGGCGAGTCTTGTTAGCTTGTAAATTGGAGTCCCAAGAGGAGTATCAGAAGACCTATATAAAAGGCATTTAGGACTGAGCTACTCTGCTTAGGTTTGGGGAAGGCTTTTCCAGTTCTAATTTTGATGACTGAGATCATGCCCCTTCCTAGTGTGGATTTGCCACCCAGTTCTGATTGCACAGTTTTGCATATCAGGGTCAAAAGGAAGAGTCTTATTACAATCTTGTAGAAGCCAAACTCAAGCATGTGCCCAGCGTCATGCAGTCTGATGTTACAGACTGACTATTAAGGCTAAACTGAGGGGGCTGGAGCGGTTGCTCGGTGGTTATGGTGTTTGCCTGGCATGCACAAGGACCCGGATTCAAACCCCAGCACCATGTACACAACAAACTGTCAGAGCAATGAAAGTCATATGAAAACTAATAAAATTGATTCTCTCTCTCTCTCTTTCTCACTGACCTCCCTTAAAAAGAAAAAAAAAAGCTTAAATTAAAATTCTAAGAATTGAGCAGATTAACTCTGCCTTTACAGACTCCTCCTTCCTCAGTACCCCTTGCTAAGGATCTCAGGCTGTGAGCAAGATACAGAGACACCTCTTTACTGTCTATTGAGCAGCCTCATTGAGTAAGCAAGTGGGCATGTTCTTAAGGGAGAAAATGCAGTTTGCCAGCCTTTGAATTGCCATTGTACAGGTGGGGAGTGATCTAGCATATATATCTTGTATGTGAAGCTATGTCCCAGGAGGGACACATCAATAGAATCTTAGGTCAAAACTGTAAAAGTGTTCTTTCTTTGAGAGGTAACCCTGGAAATCTCTCTGCTCCATGGGAGTCGGGCAAGAGGGATGTCCTTTAGATTCAATAAGAATTTTTTTTTTTTTTTAAGAAAGAGGACAGTGACGGAGAGAGAAATAGAGGACCAATTTTATTTCTTTTTTTTTTTTAATGTGGTTTTCATTGCTCTGACGCTTAGCATTGTACACGGTACTGGGGTTTGGACCTGCGTCCCTGTGCATGCCAGGCAAGCACCATAACAGCTGAGCCATCGCTCCAACTCCTAGAGGGCAATCTTATTTTTTTTTAAGAGAGAGGGATAGTGAGAGAGAGAGAGAAACAATTTTTATTTAGTTTTTCATGTGGCTTTAGTTGCTTAGAAGCTTTGTTGTGTACGTGGTGCTAGAGTTTGAACCTGTGTCCCTGTGCCTGCAAGGCAAGTGCTGAGACCACTGAGCCATTGCTCTAGCCTCTAAAGGGCAGTCTTAACGGGAGGAGTGTGATGTTTGGAAAGGGAAGGATCTGGGGTCCACTGGGACTTTGGGAGTGAGCTGGTGGAAGGCTCACACTGCAGAAGAGTGGGCTCCCGCTTCAGACCCTGTGCCCTTCCAAGAGGCTAGATCCAGTGCCAGCTTAGACATAGAGATATCAAAGTGGCTTCAGTCAGGTGCAGGAGCAGCCAGGGAGCCTGTGACAACCATTAAGACAAAGCCCTGAGACGGAGAGAGAGAGTGCTTTCAAATGAACCTACCTGGAGTGGCCCCTCATCCTACAGATCTGAGTTGGGATTAACATGTGCATTTAGTTTGTAAACTCATCTTTTTTCTCTGTTTTATGTGTGTGTGTGTGTGTGTGTGTGTGTGTGTTCTTTCTTAGCATTGCCATTCCTATCTCCATTTATTCACTCATTCAACAAACTTTATGAGCCTCACTTGTGTGACCAGTAAGGAGTCCATAATGATAAAGATATGACTTAAGATTGTGATGGTGGGAATGGAGATGAAAAGGACCTATAGGGTGGGGGAACTGCTGTTTAATGACTGTGACTGCAACCCAGATCTTCCAGTTTGTAGGCCAGGAGCCTTCTCCTCTGCTATGTAAAGCTTATTATCACCTCCCAGAAGAACTCTGTAATTTAGTTTTTCTTTCCTGACCAAGGACTTGGCATTAAGCATACCATGCCAAGATATGACAAACAATGTTATAAAAGCAGAGATATGAGAACTACTACTCCTTAGAAATTTATATTTGTGCTCTAAATCCCTTAAGATAGTTATGGTTTTCTGTGCACATAAAAGGATTTAAATATAATGCAGATCTGACATAAAGTACATACAATTAATGTATTTGCTTTAATAATCACTAGAATGAATAATTTGGTCTGCCACTTTGAAGTGAGGACCGCCTTTTGTTGTTGGGCTCTTATTACATGCTCTTTCATAATAATAACTCTTATCTTTTTTTTCTTTCTTTCTTTTTTCTAGTACTGAGGATTGAACCCAGGGGCACTTAACCATTTACCCTATCCTTAGACCTTTTTTTATATATTTTATTTTGAGACAGTTCTCACCAAGTTGCTGAGGCTGGCTTTGAGTTTGCAATCCTCCTGCCTGAGCTCCCGAATCACTGAAAATTATAGGCATGCGCCACCACACATGGCTTAATAACTCTTGTCTTCACTGCTGCACTGTTACACTGTGAGGTAACCATTGCTCCTGTTTCTGTCTTGCATGGGGGAGACTGAGACACATTGGAGCTGAGTAGTTAGCCAAGGTTACAGGGTAAGTGGCAAACTCTGGATGTGAATTTGGACAATCTAGCTGCCACATCCAAATCTTTGACAACTGTTATCTTATTCATAAGAGAATGCCATTCAAGTTAGGTTTTTAGCCTGACTCTCAGGGGATCTATCCACAGAAATTTGAGCCTTCAGTTAATTTTCCTGTTGTAAGCAACACTCAATATTATTCTAGTCCATGTTACTGCTACTTTAGCATGCTGCAGGCAAATGTCAGCACACTTCTCACTTCATTGGAAACCTATAAAAATAATTGCCAGGTGTTAACACGCACTTTCTAAGAAACAGTTTAACACTGCAAAGGCAAGCAGTCTCTCATCTACCCAGCATATGAGTCTTTGCTCAGAAAAGTAGAATGGCTGGATAGAGGCACTGTGTGATTATGGTATGGGTTTTGATTATCCTCCCATAGGGAAACGTACATATGATTTGGGACTGAGACATTCGTTTGATTTGGGCTCTTGTATTATAATCTTTCTGACCTTCAGCAAGTCACTTCTCCAAGTGTGTTTCCTTCTTTCAGATGGAGTTGATTTCCCCTGGTCCTGGGAATTGAGTCCAGGACCTGTCAGATGCGAGGCAAGGGCTCTACCACTGATCCATATACTCCCCCTGCCCCCTGCCCACGGACAGTGTTAATATTTTTGGTCCCACTCACCCTCATAGAGTGTTGTTAAAATTAAATGAGGGAATTGTGTGAAAGGGGGTTTAACCTCAACTGTGTTACTCTCATTTCACTCCCAGGTCAGGAAAGAGGTGCTCAGGCAGAGGTGAGCAGCTGTCCTGAGGAATTTAAAGGTTTCCTTTGGCTGATGGATTAATAAGGAAGTGTGCACCCTCTTGTGGTGAAGCCAGGGGGTTAAGGTCTTCTTTTGAAAAATACTTGAATGTTGTGATAGAGCAGGGAGGAGGAGTTGGTTACCTGGAATCCTTTCCGAATAAGTCTAAACAGGATCTTAAATTATGAGTAAAGTTTTTGTTTCCCTCCCTTTCTTTCTCATTCCAATCATGGGCAGCCTTGCTAGACTTTTTATTTTCTTACATGACTGTATTTTGGGGGATTTGGTTATGTGTGTGGCACATGCGTTCTTCGTATTGACTTCTTTTTTTTTTCTGTCATTTCAAATCTGTTAATTTGAGCATGCAATCAGAGCTTTCTTGGTTTGCCTGTGTTTTCTTTTTTTTTTTTTTATAGAATCATTTTTATTTAGTTTTTGTTGCTCTGGCACTTAGCTGTGCATGTGGTGCTGGGGTTTGAACCTGGGTCCTTATGCATGCCAGGCAAGTGTGATACTGCTGAGCCACCACTCCAGCTGTGTTGGTTAATTTTAATAATTATTTAATTAGGGGGAAAAATGCAAACCTCTGGTACTCAGCATGTACTAGATGCTCAGTGCGTGGAGTTAAGTGGATACCAACACTATTTTTAACCATTCCTCACCTTCTTTTCCCCTTTGACCTTAGCACCCCCTTCATCTTGGCATGAGTCTTCCTGAAATGTACAGAAATGAATTGAAGTATGCTAACTCACCATTTCCTGTTTCCTCTCTAATACGATAAGGGTCAGGATGAGCATGGGTGATTTCCAAGGCTCTCACTCTGTCAGGATGCGGGAATAAGATCACATTCTCCGGGAGAGCCTGTGATGGCTGAGGAATGGCTTATGCCTGTCAACTTCATTTTTATCCTCTTCCAGTTCCTGGAGAGTGGAGAAACCTACAGAACAAGGTACAGTAGAAGGAAGGGAAAAGACAGGATGGAAAACAGGATAAGAAGACCTTGTGGTGAAGGAGGGAGTGGGGATGGACAGCAGCAGCAATCCAGAAAGCAGCTGTAACATCCCAAGGTGTTTGTTTTCCATAACTTATACACATTGCGTTATCCGTGGGGCTCACAGAAATTATCTGACTCAACATCCTTTATTCCCCCACAGTGCTTACATGGAATTTGGGAGGAAAATGTATTTTTCTCCATGAGTTAGGAAGTCCCTGTTGTAGTAGTTCAAGTTTTAGTAATGATTTTGTAGTTGCCTTTATAAACTCTTCATTTTATTAAACATTTGTTTTTCACACCTGGGTGCTTAGAAGCATTTGTTTGGTTTTAGAGAGCTTGTTGCATGGTGTCACAAGGGAGGCGCTAGCCTGCATGGGAAGGACCTCTCTGCAGGGAAAAGGCTTGACTTGGAGGGTTTTGAAGTCCCAGGTTTGGGTCTCAGCTTTATGGTTTTAGGATTGATAATGAGTCAGAATGTCAATTGAATAACATACTGAGAAATAACAAAAATCCTACCCTATTTCTTAGCTGGTCAACTTACTTTTTCTCTGCAGAAGCCAGGTTGCTATTGGACAATCAGCGTGGTGCCTAGTAAGGAGTAAACTGGTTTTATTAATTCAACAGATCTTCTCTGAGTTTCACTCTGTGTGCCATGTTAAGCAAGGTATTGGGATTAAGACAGAACACTAATGTTCAACGCCTCACACTCCCAACCAGGGGGACGGGGGAGGTGATAGGTAGGTCGGTGGAGAGAAAGCACCACTTATACAATATCAGAGAAGCCAGGGGCTTAGTGTTGTAGAGAAGGGGCATACAGGACGCTGGCTGGGAGGAGACGAGAGCAGTAAAAGCCTTAAAGGAGAGTGGATGGACGAGAGAACGAGGGCGCAGGAGAACAGAGGTAGGAGCCGAATACACTCTGAGAACTGCTAAGAGGTGAGAATGATCTTCAGTTACCATTGTCCTTAAACCATAAAGTATATTGGGAAACTGGATCTTTGACTCTGATGTGCTGAGAAGTTGGTGAAGCTCTTGGTGGCTGGGCCTGGCACCCCCAACCAGGGAGTGCTGCGGCTGCAGAACCTCCCCCTTCGTCTTCTCTTCCAACTTCCGTGCTGTACAATGGTGATTTCCAAACTTACAGTCCCTGGACTCCCTTATACAAATTGTTGAGGTTTTGATATTTACTGTGGCAGAAGTTTTAAAGTATTTATTAGTTCCCTTAGAAATAGTAGTAGTAAGACAATTACATGTTAACTTAAATATCATTTTATAAAAAATAAATGTGTTTTCAGGCTGGGGATTTGGCTCAGTGGTGGAGCACTTGCCTAGTGTGTGTGAGGCCCTGAGTTTGATCTTTAGTGCTGGTGGGGAAAGGTGCTATATTTTCTAAAGTCAAACAGAAAGTTAATGGGAAGAGTGATATTGTTTTACCTTTTTGTTTTGGCATCTGTCTTTAATGCCTTTCTTAAGAGAAGACATTGATTTGCATGCCCACTTCTTCATTCAATCTGATACAATACAGATTTTGTGTGGGGGGGTGTTGTTTGTTTTTTTAGGGTGGGGGTACCTGGATTTGAACCCAGGGGCACTTAACCACTAAGCCACATCCCAAACCCTTTTATTTTTATTTATATGTATTAATTTATTTATTTTTGAGACAGGGTCCCACTAAGTTGCTTAGGACCTCACCAAGTTGCTGAGGCTAGCTTTGAACTTGTGATCCCCCTGCCTCAGCCTCCTGAGTGTCTCTGGGGTTACAGGCATGTACCACTGCGCCTGGCCTTCTTATATTTTTTTAATTTTGAGACAGAGTCTTGCTAAATAACTTAGGGCCTTGTTAAGTTGCTGAAGCTGGGTTTGAAATTGTGGTCCTCCTGCTTTGGCCTCCCAAACTGCTGGGATTACAAGCATGTGCTACCGCACCTGGTATAATATAGATTTCGGGTGAAAATATGGAGACAATCTGGGCTCACTCAGATATGATGTTGGAAAAAAGAATCATATTTTGATAGCCTTTTTGGATAATTACAGATATTCTTTGATACTATGCCAAAATTTGATGAGTAGTAGTTTCTTAAGGGTTAATTGCCGTGTAATATCTAAAACCATATGAAGGAACTGTAATATTCTACTACATTAAAATCTTTTACTAGTGCACGACTTTATAACATCATACATTAGTCATTTAGAAAATATTGGTTTGCTGGGTTATTCAGATCATCCAATTATTGACACATTACAGTCAATATTGAAAAATGACGTTCATCACTATCATGACCAGTCTCACCCCCAAAGTCTTCAAATATGGGGAAGCTACAAGCTTATGAAGGTAAATACAAATTTTCCAAAATACTTTGTGATTTTTGTTTACTAGGTTATATTTCATCAGTAGAAACCAATACTGTGGGTTGTTTTTCTTGAAGTGACAGATTCACTTTGTTCATTCTCAAGAAAATGTCTACAAAGTATCCAATTTTGAATAGCCATAGCAGTCAGTCAGTATGTTTTCCATGAAGAAAGTAGCCACTCAGCTCACAGTTCAATCATCAGTTATCTTCCCTTGAGATTGTTTTACTTTATAGACAACAGAAGTGTTTGAGCATACTTTCCATTTTAGCACACAGTATTTTAAAATATCCAAACTCCAGGGTGAAGGTACTTAGAAATTAATAATTCTTAGTGCTTCATCAAACAATTTTAAGTGAGAGTGGCCTTTTCCCCCTTTTTACTAGGAGTGCATAATAGGACTTTTAGTACAGTTCAGTGCTAGTGCCCTGATTTGGGCACGAAAAGGTCAGCAGTTTGATCAGCCATCTCTTTTGTACAATCTGTGCAAATAGCACCACCGTGAGAAAGGTACATAACATCTTGATGCAGTTAGAAAAACAGTTTTGGCCTCATGGACCCCACAAAAAGGATTTTTGGGACCCCAAGGGTCTATGGATCACACTTTGAGCACTGCATGCCTTAGTGGTTCAAAGCATGACTTAGCATGTAGATTGTGCCTGAGTTTGAATCCTGCTGCTGCTACGTGTTGATGGGGTGACTCTGTGATATTATTGAACCTGTTTCCTCACTGTAAAATGGGTGTAATAATAGTACCTACTTCACTAAATGAGTTAATCTCCTCAATCACTAACCCCTTCTATCTGTCAGTTAACCCTATTTGTCAAATTTTGGTGTTGTATCTAAGAAGAATAACCATAATGTCCAAAAAGGCTATAATTTTTTTTCTAACTACATATCTAAGTGAGCTCAGATTTTCTTCAAAAATTTCAGCTAAAACAATAAATATATTTATATGTTTGATTGAATTCTGAGGTAGACATGCAAATCAATATTGTCTTCTCTTAAGAAGATATGGGTAGGGGCTGGAGCGGTGGGTCGGTGGTTACGGTGCTTGCCTGGCATGCGCAAGTACAAGGGTTCAAACCACAGCACCCATGTACTAAACTAAGTGTTAGAGCAATGAAAGCCATGTGAAAAACTCAATAAAAAATTGATTCTCTCTGTCTCTCTCACTGTCCTTCTCTCTTTAAAAGAAAGAAAGGAAGGAAGGAAGGAAGGAAGGAAGATAGGTAGGAAGGTAGGTTGGTTGGTTGATCGCATGGTTGGTTGGTTGGGGAAATACCTAAAGGCTGCTTGCCCTGAAGCTATCTCCTCTTTCAGTCTTTTAGGTTGCCTGAGATATCCACCATGGTAATTACTTCTTTGCATCATATGGTGGAAAAGTACATATTAACTGAGTTAAAACCCATGTCTTAGAGGATATATTATCTAACAGCTTAGCAGCAGTTGGTTTGTCTGGTTGTCTTAAAAATTCTTGCTACCTGAGCCAAAGCTGTGTAGGAACTGGGAAGAGGAGACTGCTTGATGAAAGGATGGGGGAAACGTTACCTGGAGCAGTGATGACATGTTGGTCAGCTGGTGTGCAGCAGCAGGGTGCTGAGACAGGAAGAGGACACAGTGATTTTGCCTCTCACACACTGGGGTTGGTACTGGTCATCTGTTCATCTTGTATTAATTGGGTACGGAGTAGACATGCATAATGGATATATCACTCTATACATTCTGCAGTTTAGGCGGCAGTCACCTATGGGGTGTTGGAATACATTTCATTAGTTCAGTGACTGCAGCTGTACTGTGACTGTTGATAAGTAGACGGTGCAGTGTACAGAAAGACCATGGGTTCTGGGATCAAATTGATGCTGGTTTTTGTGGATGTCAGGTTCTTGTCCTCTTGCAGTCAAAGAATAAAACTGAGGGACACCAAGGCAAGTAGAGCAAACAGTTTATTTAAGAAAGGATAGAAGGAAAAAAAAGATTTTTGAGTAGGAGTCTCAGAGCTGAGAACTCATATGAGGGGATATGACTTGCTTTTTTTTTTTTTTAAGAGAGAGAAAAAAGAGAGAATCAATTTTGTTTAGTTTTTCATGTGACTTTCATTACTCTGAGACTTCGTTGTGTAGGTGGTGCTGGGGTCCAAACTCATCTACTTGCACATGCCAGGCAAGCGCCGTAACCACTGAGCAACTGCTTCAGCCCCACAACTCACCTTTTTAACATTCTCTTCCTTGATTAATCATTGCCTTCCCACCTCCATGCCTAGAAGTATGAGTGTGATCTAGTCCTTTGCCCTACGTGGGCCCATGAATATCTATCAGCAGAGGTGAAGACACTGTACGGACAACCTTTGTTTGGGAAATGGGATGTGAAGCTGATGTGCACCTCTGCTTACTAAGGGCAGTGGATGCTCTTTGTCCCCTCAGAAAAATACCGTCAGCAAATTTCCTGCTTATCAACCCATATCATTCTGCCTGCACTGACTGCCTAGCCTTTTCTGCCTCAAAATCATGACTCTATCATAAACTTACTGCAGGACCTTGGGCAAAGGACTCTTTCTAAACTTTTGCCTAGTCTCTGTGTAATGGGACTGCCAACATGTCACGAGGGGATTATAAAATGAAGTGAGATGGCATGCGGCAGGCACTCAGCAAGTGCTTATTACTTTTCTTATGCCAGCTTTTCTATCTTAAACTCCATTTTTAAATGTATAATAAAGCCCTAACTACTATTCAAACAATTCATCCTTGCTTTTTACTTTTACTAAGAAATTGAGTTTTTAGGGAAAAAAAAAACAGAAAAATTGATATACAACTATTTTTTCACGAACTTCTAGTAAAGTCTTTCATAAAACTGTAGCCTCTCCCTTTACTGTTTCTGGGGACCCCTGAGGTGCTCTGATCCATAGTTTTGTTCACAAACTCTGCCTGTGAGTAATCCAATTACTGCTCTGTCTTTGGAGCCAAGAGTTCCAGTATAACCCAGCCATTTCATGCTGTGTCTGACTAAAGTGAAGAGGCAGGAGCAGCTGGCGCGTGGCCACCTCTCCAAGTCCGCCCCCCCAAAAAAAAAAAAAACCAACCATGCCACCATGCCTGCTCCCTCCTGGTCACCACTCTTCCCCAGTGCCAGATCCCTCTTGTTGTTCATAGAATGCCCATTGTTCGTGGAATTTCTTTATTATTTTGACAATCTGGGTGGCTATACTTTTTTTTCCCTTCATATCCTTTTCAGTGAGTTTCAGAGAACCTTATGGTTATTAATGAATCTATTTTTCACAACTTCTCCAGAAACAAGCCTCTTCCACGTTACAGATCAAAGAATTTACTACTGACACAAAAGGAATCCAGCCAACTGGACTTCCCCGCACGGAAGGCAGGCCCGTTCTGTTCTAATCTTGCCGTGGCTTTTGACTTGCTGTGTGGCCTTTGTTTCCTCATACAATGATAATATCTACCTCCCAGGAATGTTGTGCAGCTCAACAAATGCTAAGAACTGCTCTCCTTAAAGGCTGAAAGATAGGAATCAGATCTACTATGACGCCAGAGAATTCAAAGCACTTTATAGGAACCTAATCTGTGCTTTATCTCTGTGAGATAGAGAAGTGGCAGGTGTTCCTATGCCCACTTCACACCCTTAGACGTGCACATCTGACCATCTCATTTTAACAGTTCTACTTACCTCCCCCTCTCCAGACACGCAGGAAGCTGTCTGCCTGCAGGGAGACCGGCGGCACTCCCAGACGCTAAGCAGGCTTTGGGTCACGTCATTCATTTTTCAGTTTGTATGAATCCACTTTGGGTCTTGATCCCTTCCTGGTCTCCTTTTTGGCCTCCAGTTCCTTTTGTCAATGTTTTGGCTCTTTGACCTCTCTTTAGCGTTTGGCACTAATAATGATCACACCCTCCCCAAAGTTGGGACATATTCTCAGAATTCTGCCTCTCTGGCCAGGCCTCATTGCTGTCACCTGTTGTTCCTCTAAATATAGGCACTCACTGAGGTTAAGACAGTTTCTCAGCACAGTCTTCAGGGGCAGTCACATCCATGTTTAAGGTTTTAACCAAAAGCAGTGTTCATCTTCTAGTCCTGAATGTTTTTTGTTTTGTTTTGTTTTTTAAGAGCGGGG